>SZWC01002770.1:181814-193063 GCA_023375785.1 Penium margaritaceum | reverse complement strand
TTTTTTTCCCGGCCTACCATATGGTTGGGCTGGGGACACACCCAGACAACTTAGCTAATGAACCCGGGTCCGCAATGCGGACACTCTACCTATGCTACATGTGTGGATAAGAGTTTGATGACCCTTATTCATAAGATGCATAAAAGTGAGGATTTAGTGTGGGAGTGGATATGCCATGGATGTAAGTAGGAGACTGTCGAGTTTTAGCCCATTCTGAGCACTTTTTGTCCTCGTCGATCGTCGATCGTCGATCACTTGCTCCAAGAGATAGATATCAATCGTCAACCTCGATCGTCGATCACTTAGTAGGGTGGTCAGCATAGCTTACACATACTTACACGCACTTACACGCACTTACACACACTTACACATACTTACATGCACTTACACGCACTTACACGCACTTACACAAACTTAAACTGCACTTCCACGCACTTACACGCACTTACACACACTTAAACACACTTTTAGCACTTACACGCACTTACACGTACTTACACGAACGTAAACGTACTTACACACACTAACACTCACTTACACAAACTTAAACCGCACTTATACGCACTTACATGCACTTACACGCTCTTACATGCACTCACATGTACTAACACGTACTTACATGCACTTACACATACTTACATGCACGTACACACACTTACACACACTTACACACACTTACATGCACGTACACGTACTTACCACGTACTTACATGCATTTACACGCACTTACATGTACTTACTCACACTTACACAAACTTATATTCACTTACACAAACTTACATGTATTTACACGTACTGATACGCACTTACACGCTTTTACACACACATACACGCACTTACACGTCCTTATATGCACGTACACACACTTACACGTACTTACACGCACTTCCACGCACTTACACATACTTATACGCACTTACATGTACTTACATGAACTTACATTCGCTTACACAAACTTATACGTACTTACACGCACTAATACACACGTACATGTACGTACACGCACTTACACCCACTTACACATACTTACACACACTTACACGTACTTACACGCACTTACACGCACTTATACGCACTTACACGTACTTACACACACTTACACGCACTTACACGTACTTACACACACTTACATGTACGTACACGTGCTTATAGGCACTTACACGCACTTACACGCACATACTTGCACTTACACATACGTATCCGTACTTACACGTACTTACACGCACTTACACGTACTTACACATACTTACACGCACTTACAAGTAATTACACACACTTACAGGAACTTACACGCACTTACACAAACTTACACGTACTTTCACACACTTACATGCACTTACACGCACGTACACATACTTACACGCACTTACACGCACTTACACACACTTATAGGAACTTACACGCACTTACACGAACTTACACGTACTTTCACGCACTTACATGCACTTACACGCACTTACACGTATGTACACGCAGTTATACGTACTTACACGTACTTACACATACTTACACACACTTTCTTACACTTACATGCACTTACACGCACTTACACGTATGTACACGCAGTTATATGTACTTACACGTACTTACACATACTTACACACACTTTCTTACACTTACATGCACTTACACGCACTTACACGTATGTACACGCAGTTATATGTACTTACACGTACTTACACATACTTACACACACTTTCTTACACTTACATGCACTTACACGCACTTACACGTATGTACACGCAGTTATACGTACTTACACGTACTTACACATACTTACACACACTTTCTTACACTTACATGCACTTACACGCACTTACACGTACTTACATGCACTTACATACACTTACACACACTTACACAAACGTACACGTGCTTACACGTACTTACACGTACTTACACGTACGTACACATACTTACATGCACTTACATGCACTTACACATAGTTACACGCTCTCACACGCTCTTACACGACCTTACACACACTTACACATACTTACATGCACTTAAACGCACTTACATGTACTTACACGCACTTGCACGCATTTACACGCACTTATACAAATTTATACGTACTTACACCTACTTGCACGCATTTTCACGCACTTACACACACTAACACACACTTACACGTATTTACACACACTTACACGCACTTATACACACTTACACGCATTTACACGCACTTACACGCACTTACACACACTTACACGCACTTATACGCACTTACAAGCACTTACACGTACTTACACGCACTTACACGCACTTAAACGAACTTACACAAAATTACACCCACTTAAACTGCACTCACATGCATGTACACGCACTAACAGGCACTTACACCCACTTACCCGCACTTACACGTACTTCCATGCACTTACACACACTTACACGAACTTACACATACGTATACGCACTTACACGCACTTACACGCACTTACACGTACTAACACGTACTTACTTGCACTTACACGTACTTACACTCCCTTAAACGCACTCACACACACTTACACTCACTTACACATACTTACATGCACTTATACGTACTTACACGTACTTACTTGCACTTAGACATACTTACACGTACTTACACACACTTACACGCACTTACACACACTTACAAAAACTTACACGCACAAACACGCACTTACACATACTTACACACACTTACATGCACTTATACGGACTTTCACATACTAACACGGACTTATACGAACTTAATCTGCACTTACATGCACTTATACGTACTTACACGCACTTACACGCACTTACATGCACTTTTAGCACTTACACGCACTTAGATGCACTTACACGAACTTACACATACTTATACGCACTTACACTCGCTTGCATGTACTTAAACCACACTAACACGCACTTACATGCACTTATACACTCTTATACGCACTCACACGCACTAACACGCACTAACACGCACTTATACACACTTACACGCACTTACACGCACTGACACACACTTACACGTACTTACACGCACTTACACGGACTTACACGTTTTTACACGCACTTACATATACTTACACGTACTTACACGCACTTACACATACTTACACGTAGTCACACGCACTTACACGTACTTACACGCACTTACACGCACTTACACATACTTACACGCACGTACACGCAGTTACACACACTTACACGCACTTATATGCACTTACACGTGCGTCTACTTCCTTACTCACACTTACACGCACTTACATACACTTACATACACTTACATGCACTTACATGCACTTACACGCACTTACATGCACTTACACGCACTTACACGTACTTACACGCTTTTGCATACACTTACACGCACTAACACACACTTACGCGTAATAACACACGCTTACACACACTTATACACACTTACACATACTTACACACACTTATACGCACTTACACATACTTACACGCACGTACACGCAGTTACACACACGTACACGCACTTATATGCACTTACACGCGCGTCTACTTCCTTACTCACACTTACACGCACTTACATATACTTACATACACTTACATGCACTTACATGCACTTACACGCACTTACATGCACTTACACGCACTTACATGCACTTACACGCACTTACATGCACTTACACGCACTTACATGCACTTACACGCACTTACATGCACTTACACGCACTTACATGCACTTACACGCACTTACATGCACTTACACGCACTTACATGCACTTACACGCACTTACATGCACTTACACGCACTTACATGCACTTACACGCACTTACATGCACTTACACGCACTTACATGCACTTACACGCACTTACATGCACTTACACGCACTTACATGCACTTACACGCACTTACATGCACTTACACGCACTTACATGCACTTACACGCACTTACATGCACTTACACGCACTTACATGCACTTACACGCACTTACACGCACTTACATACACTTACATACACTTACATGCACTTACATGCACTTACACGCACTTACATGCACTTACACGCACTTACACGTACTTACACGCTTTTGCATACACTTACACGCACTAACACACACTTACGCGTAATAACACACGCTTACACACACTTATACACACTTACACACACTTACACGCACTTACAGAAAACTTATATGCACTTACACTCACTTACACAAGCTTACACGCACTTAAACCACACTTACACAAACTTGCACGCACTTACACGCACTTACATGCACTAACAGGCACTTACACGCACTTATACACACTTTCACGTACTTACATGCACTTACACGTACTTACACATACCTACACGCACTTACACGCACTTATACACAGTTACATGTACTTACACGCACTTACACGTACTTACACGTACTTACACGCACTTACACACAATTATATGCACTTACATGCACTTACACATACTGACATGTACTTACACACACACGTACTTACACACACTAACACACACTTACACGCACTTACACGCACTAACACATACTTACACATACTAACACACACTTACATGCACTTACACGTACTTATACACACTTAGACGCACTTACACACACATACACAAACTTACACGCACTTACACGCACTAATACAAACTTACACGCACTTAAACTACACTTACACGCACTTGTACATACTTACACACACTTTCACACACTAGCAGGTACTTATACGTACTTACACACACTTACACATACTTACACACACTTATACGCACTTACACATACTTACACGCACTTACACGTACTTACACTCACTTACACACACTTATACGCACTTATACGCACGTTCATACACTTACATGAACTTACACGCACTTACGTGAACTTACACAAAATTATACCCACTAAAACTGCACTCACACGCACTTAAACGTGCTTACATGCACGTATACGCACTTACACGTACTAACATGCAGTTACATGCACTTACACACACTTGCACAAATGTAAACCATACTTACACGCACTTACACACACTTACACGCACTTACACGCACTTACACGCACTTATACGCACGTACACAAACGTACACATACTTATACGTACTTAAACGTACTTACACGCACTTGCTTGCACTTACACATACTTACACGTACTTACACGTACTTACACGCACTTACACGCACTTACACGCACTTACACACACTTACACGAACGTACACGCACTTACACATACTTACACACACTTACACGCACTTACACGTACTTACACATACTTATACGCACTTACACGCACTTACACACACTTACACACACTTACACGAACTTAAATTGCACTTACACGCACTTACAGACACTTACAGGCACTTACACGCACTTATACACACTTTTAGCACTTACACGCACTTACACGCACTTACACGAACTTACACATACTTACACGCACTTACACTCACTTATACGAACTTAAACCACACTAACACACACATACATGCACTTACACGCTCTTACACGCACTCACATGCACTAACACGTACTTACACGCACTTACACACACTTACACACACTTATACACACTTACACATACTTACACGCACTTACACTCAAACTTACGAACTTAAACCACACTAACACACACATACATGCACTTACACGCTCTTACACGCACTCACATGCACTAACACGTACTTACACGCACTTACACACACTTACACACACTTATACACACTTATACATACTTACACGCACTTTTATGTACTTACATGCACTTACATGTACTTACACGCACTTACACTTACACGCACTTACATGCACTTACACATACTTACACGCACTTACACACACTTATACACACTTACACATACTTACACATACTTACATGAAGTCACATGCACTTACACGCACTTGCACATACTTACACACATTTACACGCACTTACACGTACTTATATGCACTTATACGCACTAACATGCACTTACACGCACATACACGCACTTACACGCTTTTGTACACACTTACACATACTAACATACACTTACACACACTAACACACACTTACACACACTGACACGCACTTACACACACTTATACATACTAACACGTACTTACATAAACTTACAGACACTTACACGCACTTACACGAACTTATACGTACTAAAAACACACGTACACATACTTGCACACACTTACACGTACTTACACGCACTAATAGGCAGTTACACGCACTTACACACACTTACACGTACTTAAACACACTAACACGCACTTACACACACTTACACGTACTTACACACACTTACACGCACTTATACACACTTACATGCACTTAAACACACTTACACGCACTTACACAAACTTACACCCACTTAAACTGTACTCACACGCACTTATTCACACTTACATACCATTACACGCGCTTACACGCAGTTACATGCACTTACACGTACTTACACAAACTTAAACCGCACTTACAAGTACTGACACATACTTACACGCACTAACACCCACTTACACGCACTTACACGCACTTTCACGCACTTACACAAACTTACACGTACTTATAAGTACTTACACATACTTACACACATTTACTTGCACTTACACATACTTACACGTACTTACACGTACTTACACGCACTTACACACACTTACACATACTTACACGAATGTACACGTACTTATACATACTTACACGCACTTACACGCACTTACACGCACTTACACATACTTACACGCACTTACACGCACGTACACACACTTACACGCACTTACACAAACTTAAACTGTACTTACACGTACTTACATGCACTTACACGCACTTACATGCACTTACACGCACGTTTAGCACTTACACACACTTACACACACTTCCACGAACATAAACCACACTTGTATGCACTTACATGTACTTACACGCTCTTACACGCACTCACACACACTAACACGTACTTACACATACTTACACACACTTACAGACACTTACACATACTTACACGCACTTACACACACTTACACGAACTTTCACACACTTACCACGTACTTACACGCACTTATACGCACTTACACATACTGAAATGCGTTAACATGAACATACATGCACTTACACAAACTTACATGTATTTACACGTACTTAAACGCACTTATACGCACTTGTACACACTTATACGCACTTACATTCACTTACACGCACTTACACATACTTACATACACTTGCACGCACTTACGTACACTTACACGTACTTACACGCACTTACACAAACTTACATTTACTTACACGAACTTACATATACTTACGTGCACTTACACGTACTGATACGCACTTACACACACTTACACGTACTTACACGCTTTTACACGTACTTACATGCACTTACATGCACTTACACGTACTTACACGTACTTACACGTGCTTACAGGCAATTACACGTACTTACATGTACTTACACGCACTTACTTGCACTTACACATACTTACACGTACTTACACGCACTTACACATACCTACATGCACTTACACGCACTTACACGCACGTACACGCACTTACACGCACTTACATCCACTTACATGCACTGACATGAACTTATACGCACTTACACAAACTTACACGTACTTTCACGCACTTACATGCACTTACACACACTTACATGCACATACACGCAGTTACACACACTAACATGTACTTACACACACTTGCTTGCACTTACACACACTTACATGCACTTACACATACTTACACGCACTTACATACACTTATACGCACTTACATGAACGTACACGTACTTACACGCACTTACACGCACTTACACGTACTTACACGCACTTACATGCACTTACACGTACTTACACGCGCTTACACGCACATACATGCTCTCACATGCTCTTACACGACCTTATAGGTACTTACACATACTNCACTTACACGCACTTACATCCACTTACATGCACTTACATGAACTTATACGCACTTACACAAACTTACACGTACTTTCACGCACTTACATGCACTTACACACACTTACATGCACATACACGCAGTTACACACACTTACACACACTTACATGTACTTACACACACTTTCTTGCACTTACACACACTTACATGCACTTACACATACTTACACGCACTTACATGCACTTATACGCACTTACATGAACGTACACGTACTTACACGCACTTACACGCACTTACACGTACTTACACGCACTTACATGCACTTACACGTACTTACACGCGCTTACACGCACATACATGCTCTCACATGCTCTTACACGACCTTATAGGTACTTACACATACTCACATGCACTTACACGCACTTACACGCACGTACACGCACTTACACGCATTCACATGCACTTACATAAACTTTCACATACTTACACGTACTTACATGCACTTACACACCCTTACACATACTTACATGCATTTACACATACTTACACGTATTTACACACACTTACACACACTTACATGCAGTTACAGGCACTTACATGCACATACAAGCACTTACACGCACTTGAACAAACTTACACGTACTTACACGCACTTACATGCACTTGTACGCACTTACACACTCTCATACGCTCTTACACGACCTTACACGCACTTACACATTCTTACATGCACTTATACGCACTTACATGCACTTACACATACTTACACGTATTTACACACACTCACATAAACGTACACATATTAATACGCACTTACACGCACTTACATGCACTTACACGTACTGAGACGTACTTACACGCACTTACACGCACTTAGACGCACTTACACATACTTACATGCACTCCTACACACTCACACGCACTTACACACACTTACACGTACTTACAATCACTTACACGTACTTACACACACTTACCATGTACTTACACGCACTTACACGCACTTACACGCACTTACACACACTTATACGAACTTATATTCCCTAACACAAACTTACACGTACTTACACGTACTTACACAAACTTACACGCACTGACACGCACTTACACGCACTTACACATACTTACACACACTTACACGTACTTACACGAACTTATATTCACTTACACAAACTCACACATACTTACACGCACTTACATGCACTTACACGTACTTACACGTACTTACACGCACTTACATGTACTTACACGTACTTACACACACTTACACACACTTACACGCACTTACACGCACTTACACGCACTTACATGCACTTATACGCACTTACACGCACTTACACGTGCTTATACGCACTTACATGCACTTACACATACTTACACACATTTACTTGTGCTTACACGTACTTACACGTACTTACACGTACTTACACACACTTACACGTACTTACACGCACTTTCACGCACTTACACGCACTTACACCAACTTACATGTACTTACATATACTTACATGAATTTATACGCACTGACACAAACTTACACATACTTTCGCGCACTTACACGCAGTACATGCACTTATACGTACGTACACCCAGTTACACACACTTACACGTACTTACACACACTTACACAAACTTACACACACTTACATGCACTTACATGTACTTACACACACTTACACACACTTACATGCACTTACACGTACTTACACGCATTTACATGCTCTCACACGCTCTCATACGACCTTACACGTACTTACACATACTTACATGCACTTACACGCACTTACATGCACTTACACGCACTTACACGCATTTACACGTACGTACACCAACTTACACGCACTTATACACACTTGCACGTACTTATAGGCACTTACACGCACTGATACACACTTACACGCATTTACACGCATTTACACGCACTTAAAGGCACTTACACGCACCTACACGCAATAACACGCACTTACACATACGTACACGCTCTTACTCGCACTTACACGCACTTACACGCACTTACACGCACTTACACACACTTACACGCACTTATACGTACTTATACGCACTTAAATGCACTTAAACACACTTACACGCACTTACAGAAATTTACACCCACTTAAACAGTACTCACACGCACTTACACACACTTACATAGACTTACACACACTTACACGCAGTTACATGCACTTACACGTACTTACACATACTTAAACCGCACTTACACGCACTTACACACACTTACACGTACTTTCACGCACTTATACGTACTTTCACACACCTACACAAATTTACACATACTTATACATACTTACACATTCTTACACACATTTACTTGCACTTACACGTACTTACACATACTTACACGTACTTACACGCACTTACACACACTTACACATACATACACGAACTTACACGTACTTATACATACTTATACGCACTTACACGCACTTACACGCACTTACACATAGTTGCACGCACTTACACGCAGTTACACGCACTTACACGCACTCACACCAACTTAAACTGTACTTACACGTACTTACATACACTCACACGCACTTACACACACTTACGCGCACGTTTAGCACTTACACACACTTACACACTTACACAAACTTACATGTATTTACACGTACCTAAACGCACTTATACGCACTTGTACACACTTATACACACTTACATGCACTTACACGCACTTACACGTACTTACATACACTTACACGCACTTACACGTACTTACACACACTTACACGCACTTACACGCACTTACACGAACTTACATTCACTTACACGAACATACACATACTTACGCGCACTTACACGTACTTATACGCATTTACACACACTTGCATCTACTTACATGCACTTACATGAACTGTTTTGCTCTTACACAAACTTACACGTACTTTCACGCACTTACATGCTCTTACACACACTTACATGCACATACACGCAGTTACACACACTTACACACACTTACATGTACTTACACACACTTTATTGCACTTACACACACTTACATGCACTTACACATACTTACACCCACTTACATGCACTTATACGCACTTACATGAACGTACACGTACTTACACGCACTTACACGTACTTACACGTGCTTACACGCACTTACATGCACTTACACGTACTTACACGCGCTTACACGCACTTACATGCTCTCACATGCTCTTACACGACCTTATAGGTACTTACACATACTTACATGCACTTACACGCACTTACACGCACGTACACGCACTTACACGCATTCACACGCACTTACATAAACTTACACGTACTTACACGTACTTACATGCACTTACACACCCTTACACACACTTACATGCACTTACACATACTTACACGTATTTATACACACTTACACACACTTACATGCAGTTACACGCACTTACACGCACTTACACGCACTT
>SZWC01002770.1:166631-181580 GCA_023375785.1 Penium margaritaceum | reverse complement strand
CTTACACACACTTACATGCACTTACACATACTTACACCCACTTACATGCACTTATACGCACTTACATGAACGTACACGTACTTACACGCACTTACACGTACTTACACGTACTTACACGCACTTACATGCACTTACACGTACTTACACGCGCTTACACGCACTTACATGCTCTCACATGCTCTTACACGACCTTATAGGTACTTACACATACTTACATGCACTTACACGCACTTACACGCATGTACACGCACTTACACGCATTCACACGCACTTACATAAACTTACATGTACTTACACGTACTTACATGCACTTACACACCCTTGCACACACTTGCATGCACTTACACATACTTACACGTATTTATACACACTTACACACACTTACATGCAGTTACACGCACTTAAACGCACTTACACGCACTTACACACACTTGAACAAAATTACACGCACTTAGACGCACTTATACGCACTTGTAGGCACCTACACGCTCTCATACGCTCTTACACGACCTTACACGCACCTATACATTCTTACATGCACTTATACGCACTCACATGCACTTACACATACTTACACGTATTTACACGCACTTACACAAACGTACACGCATTTACACGCACTTACACGCACTTACATGCACTTACACGTACTGAGACGTACTTACATGCACTTACACATACTTATACGCACTTACACATACTTACATGCACTCATATACACTCACACGCACTTACACACACTTACACATACTTACAATCACTTACACGTATTTACACACACTTACCACGTACTTACACGCACTTACACGCACTAACACGCACTTACACGCACTTACACAAACTTATATTCCCTAACACAAACTTACACGTACTTACACGCACTTACACGCACTTACACACACTTTGACGCATGTATACATACTTACACGTACTTCCTTACACACACTTACACGCACTTACACGTACATATACGCACTTACATACACCTACACACACCCACACGCACTTACACGCACTTGCACGCACTTATACATACTTATATGCACTAAACTACACTATTACACGCACTTGTATACACTTACACGCACTTATACGCACTTACACACACTTACACGTACTTACACACACTTACACGCACTTACACACACTTACATGCACTTACACGCACTTACACGCACTGACACAAACTTACACAAAATTGCACCCACTTAAACTGAACTTACACGCACGTACACGCACTTACACGCACTTACACGCACGTACACGCACTTACACGCACTTACACGCACGTACACGCACTTACACGCACTTACACGCACGTACACGCACTTACACGCACTTACACATACTTACACGCACTTACACGCACTTACACGTACTTACATGCACTTATACGCACTTACACACACTTACACGTACTTACACACACTTACACGCACTTACACACACTTACATGCACTTACACGCACTTACACGCACTGACACAAACTTACACAAAATTGCACCCACTTAAACTGAACTTACACGCACGTACACGCACTTACACGCACTTACACATACTTACACGCACTTACACGCACTTACTTACACTTACACAAACTTAAACTGTACCTACACGCACTTACACGCACTTACACGTACTTACACGAACTTAAACTGCACTTACACACACTTACATACACTTACACGCTCTTACACGCACTCACACACATTAATACGCACTTACATGCACTTACACGTACTTACACACACCTACATGCAGTTCCACACACTTGCACGTACTTACATGCACTTACACACACTTACACACACATACACAGAATTACACGCACTTACACGCACTTACACGTACTTACATGCACTTATACGCACTTACACACACTTATACGCACTTACAGGAACCTAACTTCACTTACACAAACTAACACGTACTTACACACACTTACACGCACTTACACACACTTACACCCATACTCCTACTTAAACACACTTACATGAACTTACACGCATTTACACGCACTTACACGCACTTACACGCACTTACACACGCTTACACCCACTTACACGAACTTACATTCACTTACACAAACTTACACAAACTTACACATACTTACACGCACTGACACGCACTTACACGCACGTATACGCACTTACAGGCACTTACACGTACGTACATGCACTTACACGCACTTCCACGTACTTACACGCACTTACACGCACTTACATGCACTTATACACACTGATACGCACTTGCACGCATTTACACGTACTTATACATGTTTACATGCACTTACACGCACTTACACGCACTTACACACACTTGCTCGCACTTATACACTCTTACACGCTCTTACACAACCTTACACGCACTTCGACATACTTATACGTACTTACACACACTTACACATACTTACACGCATTTATATGCACTAACACAAACTTACACGTACTTACACACACTTACACACACTTACATGCACTGACACGTACGTATACACACTTACGCACACTTACACGTACTTACACATACTTACACGTACTCACACGTACTCACACATACTTATACACACTTATGCGCACTTACACACACTTACACACACTTACATACACTTACATGCACTTACACGTACTTACACGTACTTACATGCACTTACACGCAATTACACACACTTACACGCACTTACACGTACTTACATGCAGTTACACGTACTTACATACTCTTACACAAACTTACATGCACTTACACACTTCTACATATACTTACACGTACTAACACGCACTTACACGCACTTACACACACTTACACGCACTTATACGCACGTACACGAACTTACACGCACTTACACGCACTTGTATGCATGTACACGCAATTACACGAACTTACACGTACTTCAACCACATTTATACGCACTTACAGGCACTTACACGCAGTTACATGCACTTACACGCACTTAGACGTACTTATACATACTTACATGCACTTATACACACTTACGCACACTTACACGTACTTACACGCACTTGCACGCACTTACACGCACTTACACGCACCTACACGCACCTACATGCACTTACACGTACTTACACGTAATTACACGTACTTACATGCACTTACACACACATACACACACGAACACGCACTTACACGCACTTGCACGCACTTATACGCACTTACACGCACTTACACATACTTACACGCACTTAGTCGCACTTACTCTCACTTACATGCACTTACACGCACTTATACGTACTTACACAAACGTACACAAAATAACACCCACATAAACCGCACTTACACGCACTTACACGCACTTAGATACACATACATAGACTTACACACACTTATACGCACTTACACGTACTTACACCAACTTACACACACTTACACGTGCTTACATGCACTTACACGTACTTACACGCACTTACTTGCACTTACACATACTTACACATACTTACACATACTACACGCACTTACACGCACTTATACATACTTACACACACTTACACGCACTTACACGCACTTACACGCACTTACACGCACTTACACGCACTTACACGCACTTACACGCACTTACACGCACTTACACGCACTTACACGCACTTACACGCACTTACACGCACTTACACGCACTTACACGCACTTACACGCACTTACACGCACTTACACGCACTTACACGCACTTACACGCACTTACACGCACTTACACGCACTTACACGCACTTACACGCACTTACACGCACTTACACGCACTTACACGCACTTACACGCACTTACACGCACTTACACGCACTTACACGCACTTACACGCACTTACACGCACTTACACGCACTTACACGCACTTACACGCACTTACACGCACTTACACGCACTTACACGCACTTACACGCACTTACACGCACTTACACGCACTTACACGCACTTACACGCACTTACACGCACTTACACGCACTTACACGCACTTACACGCACTTACACGCACTTACACGCACTTACACGCACTTACACGCACTTACACGCACTTACACGCACTTACACGCACTTACACGCACTTACACGCACTTACACGCACTTACACGCACTTACACGCACTTACACGCACTTACACGCACTTACACGCACTTACACGCACTTACACGCACTTACACGCACTTACACGCACTTACACGCACTTACACGCACTTACACGCACTTACACGCACTTACACGCACTTACACGCACTTACACGCACTTACACGCACTTATACATACTTTCATGCACTTACACGCACTTACACGTACTCACACAAACTTAAACTGCACTTAGACGTACTTATACGGACTTACATGAACTTACACAAACTTACATACACTTACAGTCACTTACACAAACTTAGACCATGCTTTCACGCACTTACATGCACTTACACGCTCTTACACGCACTTATACGTACTACCACACACTTACACGCACTTACACACACTTACACGTACGTACACGCACTTACATGCACTTACATGCACTTACACACACTTATACCTACTTACACACACTTACACGCACTTACACGTACTTACACGCACTTACACGCACTTATATGCACTTACACGCACTTATACGTACTTGCACAAACTTACATTCACTTACACGAGTTTACACGTACTTACACGCACTTACACACACTTACACGCACTTGCACGCACTTATAGGCACTAACATACACTTACACGCACTTACATGTACTTACACGTACTTATACGCACTTAAACTTACACACACTCCCATACACTTACACACCCCTACACGCACTTACACACACTTACACGCACTTACACAAACTTTCACGTACTTTCACGCACTTACACAAACGTACACACAGTTACACGCACTTACACGCACTTACACACACTTGCACATACTTACACGCCCTTTCTTACACTTACACGTACGTACATACACTTACACTCACTTATACGCACTTACATGCACTTACACACACTTACACGTACTTCCATGCACTTACATGCACTTCCACATACTTACGCGTACTTACACGCATTTACACATACTTATACACTCTTACACGCTCTTACACCACCTTACACACACTTACACATACTTATACACACTTACACGCACTTACACGCACTTACACGCACTTACATGCATTTGAACGCACTTACATGCACTGACACACACTTACACGTACTTACACGTACTTACACGCACTTACACACACTTATATGGACTTACATGAACTTACACACACTTACATGCACTCATACACCCTTACACGTACTTACACACACTTGCACAGACTTCCACACTCTTACACACTCTTATACCACCTTATACACACTTACATGTACTTACATATACTCACACGCACTCACACGCACTTACACGCACTTACACGCATTTACACACACTTATACACACTTACACGTACTTACACGCACTTACACGTACTTACACGCTTCTTCACACACTTAGACGCAGTAACACGCACTTACACGCATTTACACGCACTTATACGCACTTATGTACACTTGCATGCACTTACACACACTTGTACGCACTTACACGCACTTACACAAACATACACGCACTTAAACCACACTTACACGCACTTACATGCACTTACACGTACTTACATGCACTTACACACACATACACACACTAACACGTACTTACACGCACTTGCACACACTTATACGCACTTACACGCACTTACACGCACCTACACGCACTTACATGCAATTAGTCACACTTACACTCACCTACACGCACTTATACACACTTACACGCACTTACACGAACTTACACAAAATTACACCCACTGAAATTGCACTTACACGCACTTACACGCGCTTAGACGTACTTACACGCACTTTCACGCACTTACACAAACTTACACACACTTACACATGCTTACATGCACTTATACGTACTTACATGCACTTACTTGCACATACACGTACTTACACATACTTACACATATGTACACGCACTTACATGCACTTATATGTACTTACACAAATTTACACACACTTACATGCACTTACACATACTTAAACGTACTTACATGCAGTTACACGCACTTACACACACTTAGACGCACTTATACGCACTTACACGCACTTAAACGAACTCTAACTGCACTAACACACACTTACACATACTTACACGCTCTTATATGCACTTACACACACTTACACACTCTTACACGTACTTACACGCACTTATACAAACTTACACATACTTACACGCACTTACATTTACTTACACGAACTTAAACCGCACTTACACGTACTTACATGCACTTACATGCTCTTACACGCACTTACACGCACTAACATGCACTTACACGTACTTACACGCACGTACACAAACTTACATGTACTTACACGCACTTACACGCACTTACATGCACTTACAGGCACTTACATGCACTTACACGCACTTACACGCACTTACATGCACTTACAGGCACTTACATGCACTTACACGCACTTACACGCACTTACATGCACTTACAGGCACTTACATGCACTTACACGCACTTACACGCACTTACATGCACTTACAGGCACTTACATGCACTTACACGCACTTACACGCACTTACATGCACTTACAGGCACTTACATGCACTTACACGCACTTACACGCACTTACATGCACTTACAGGCACTTACATGCACTTACACGCACTTACACGCACTTACATGCACTTACACGCACTTACACGCACTTACACGTACTTACACATACTTACACGCACTTACATTTACTTACACGAACTTAAACCGCACTTACACGTACTTACATGCACTTACATGCTCTTACACGCACTTACACGCACTAACATGCACTTACACGTACTTACACGCACGTACACAAACTTACATGTACTTACACGCACTTACACGCACTTATACGCACTTACACGTACTTATACATACTTACACACACTTACACATACTTACATGCACTTAAACGCACTTACACACGCTTAAACAAACTTACATTCACTGACACAAACTTACACGTACTTACACACACTTACACACACTTACACGCACTTACACTCACTTACACACACTTACACGCACTTACACAAACTTACACGTCCTTAAACGCACTTACACGCACTTACATGCACTTACACGTACTACATACACTTACACGCACTGACAGCACTTTCACGCACTTACACATACTTACACGTGCTTACACGTGCTTACACGCACTTACACGCACTTACACGCACTTACACGCACTTACTTGTACTTACACGTACTTACACGTACTTACACGCACTTACACGTACTTACACATACTTACACGTGCTTACACGTGCTTACACGCACTTACACGCACTTACACGCACTTACACGCACTTACTTGTACTTACACGTACTTACACGTACTTACACGCACTTACACGTACTTACACGCGCTTACACACACTTATACATACGTACACCCACTTACACGCACTTACATGCACTTACACGCACGAATACACAGTTATACACACTTATACGCACTTATACACACTTACATGCACTCACATGCTCTTACACCTACTTACACACACTTACACATACTTACATACACTTACAAGCACTAACACACACTTACATGCACTGGCACATACTTATACGCACTTACACACACTTACACGCACTCACACATGCTAACACGTACTCACACGCACTTACACATACTTAGACACACTTACATGCACTTACAGGTACTCACACGTACTTACATGCACTTACACGCACTTACATGCACTTACAGGCACTTACATGCACTTACACGCACTTACATTCACTTACACACACTTACACGTACTTACACGCTTTTGCACATACTTATACACACTAACACACACTTACACGCACTAACACACACTTAAACGCACTTACATGCGCTTACACACACTTAAACATACTTACACAAACTTACACAAACTTACACACACTTATACGCACTTACACGAACTTACACGCATTTAAACCACACTTACACGCACTTACATGCACTAACACGCACTTATACACACTTACACGCACTTACACACACTAACACACACTTACACACTTGCACGTACTTACATGCACTAACACGCACTTATACGTACTTAAACACACTTATATACACTTACACCCACTTAAACTGCACTCACACGTACTTAAACACACTTAGAGGCACTTCCACGCACATACACATACTTACACAAAGTTACACGCACTTACACTTACTTACACGTACTTACACGCACTTACATGTACTTACACGCACTTATACGCACTTACACGTACTAACACACACTTACTTGCACTTACACGTATTTATACCCCCTTACACGCACTTACACGCACTTACACGCAATTACACGTGCTTACATGCACTTACACATACTTACACGCACTTACTTGCACTTACACGTACTTACACATACTTATACGCACTTACATGTACTTACACACACTTACATGAACTTACACGTACTTATACGCACTTATACATACTTACACGCACTTACATTCACTTACACGTACTTTCACATACTTACACGCACTTACACACAAGTACACGCACTTACACGCACTTACACGTGCTTACATGCACTTACACGTACTTACACGCACTTACTTGCACTTACACGTACTTACACATACTTATACGCACTTACATGTACTTACACACACTTACATGAACTTACACGTACTTATACGCACTTATACATACTTACACGCACTTACATTCACTTACACGTACTTTCACATACTTACACTTACTTACACTCAAGTACACTCACTTACACGCACTTACACGAACTTAAACTGCACTTACACACACTTACACACACTTACACGCACTTATACGCACTTACACACACTTTTAGCACTTACACGCACTACCACATACTTACACGAACGTACACGTACTTACACATACTTACACTCACTTACACAAACTTAAACCGCACTAACACCCACTTACATACACTTACACGCTCTTACACGCACTCACACGTACTAACACGCACTTACACGCACTTACACACACTTACATGACCTTACATGCGCTTACACCTACTTACACGCACGTATACGTACTTACATGTACATACATACACTTATACGTACTTACATGCACTTACACGCACTTACACGCACTTACATACACTTGTACGCACTTACACGCACTTACACTCACTTACACGCACTTACACATACTTACACACAGTCACACGTACTTACACACACTTACACGTACTTACACGCACTTACACATACTTACACGTACTTTCACACACTTACACGTACTTACACATGCTTATATGCACTTACACGCACTTCCACGCACTTACACGCACTTGCACGCACTTACACACACTTACATGCATTTATATGCACTTATACATACTTAAATGCACTCACACACACTTACACGCACTTACACGCTTTGGCACACACTTACACGCAATAATACACACTTACACACACTTACACGAACTTACACGCACTTACACGAACTTACATGCACTTAAACCACACTTACACACAGTTACACGCACTTACACGCACTTATATGCGCTAACATGCACTTACACACACTTACACACACTTACATGTATTTACACACACTTATACACACTTACACGCACTTACATGCACTTACACGTACTTACACGCACTTATACGTACTTACACACACTTACACGCACTTACACGTACTTAAGCAAACTTACACGAAATTATACCCACTCAAACCTACACGCATTTATACGCACTTACACAAACGTACACGCATTAACACGCACTTACACACACTTACACACACTTACACGTACTGAGACGTACTTACACGCACTTACATGCACTTACACGCACTTACACATACTTACATGCACTCATCGGCACTCATACACACTTACACACACTTACACGTATTTACAAGCACTTACACGTACTTACACACACTTACCACGTACTTACACGCACTTACACGCACTTACACGCACTTACAGGCACTTACACAAACTTATATTCCCTAACACAAACTTACACGTACTTACACGCACTTACACGCACTTACACATACTTATACGCACTTACACGAACTTACATTCACTAACACAAACTCACACGTACTTATACGCACTTACACGCACTTACACGTACTTACACGCACTTACACGCACTTACATGCACTTACACATACTTACTCACACTTACACACACTTACACGCACTTACACGCACTTACACGCACTTACACGCACGTACATGCACTTATACGCACGTACACACAGTTACACGTGTTTATACGCCTCGCATGTACTTACACATACTTACACGCACTTACTTGCACTTACACGTACTTACACGTACTTACACGCACTTACACACACTTACACGTACTTACACACACTTACACGCACTTACACGCACTTACACGTACTTACACGTACTTACACGCACTTACACACACTTACACGTACTTACACACACTTACACGCACTTACACGCACTTACATACACTTACATGCACTTACATGTACTTACAGGAATGTACACGCACGTACACAAACTTACGCGTACTTTCACGCACTCACACGCATTACATGCACTTATACGCACGTACACGCAGTTACACACACTTACACGTACTTACACACACTTACACAAACTTACATGTACTTACATGCACTTACACGCACTTACACGCACTTACACACACTTACACGTACTTATACGTATTTACACGCTCTCACACACTCTTATACGACCTTACACGCACTGATACATACATATATGCACTTACACACACTTACATGCACTTACACGCAGTCACGCATTTACACGCACTTACACAAACGTACACACACTTACATGCACTTACAGGCACTTACACGCACTGATACACATTTATACGCACTTATACACATTTACACGCACTTATACATACTTACACGTACTCACACGCACTCACACGCATTTATACACACTTATACGCACTTACACATACTTACACGCACTTATACATACTTACACGTACTCACACGCACTCACACGCATTTATACACACTTATACGCACTTACACATACTTACACGCACTTATACGCACTTAAAGGCACTTACACGCACTTACACGTACTGACACGCCCTTACACGCACTTACACACACTTACACGTACTTACACGCACTTATACGTACTTGCACACACTTACATGCACTTACATGCACTTATACACACTTACATGCACTTACACACACTTACACATACTTACACGCACTTATACACTTTTACACACACTTACACACACTAACACACACTTACACCCACTTACACACACTTACACGCACTTATACCCACATACACACACATATACGCACTAACACGTAGGCATGAAAATCCGGATATATCTGTCCCTTTTTGGAGGTATCCGCTATCCGGATATTTTCACCAGTCACGTATCCGCTATCTGGATAGTTGCCTCAAATATCCGGATACTTACGGATACTTGCGGATACTTGCACTATCCGGATAGTTCAACGGATAGAAGTACGGATACACCCCGATACTTGTACGGATACCAGCGGATACATCCGGATACTCACAGGCACCTTCAGAAAAAGCCACATATCTCTAGCTAATATCCACATCCACATATATACGGATGTACCCGGATATCCTTCTAAGTTGTTTTCTAGGTACTATCTGCTATCCGGATACTGGAAGGATAGTGCGGATACCCCGGATAGCGGATATTGTTTTCTAATGCCTACTTACACGTACTTACACGAACGTATACTCACTTCAATCACACTTACACGCACTCACACGCACTTACACGCACTTATATGCACTTACAAGCACTTAGACATACTTAGACGCACTTAGACGCACTTATACGCACTTATACGCACTTACACAAAATTAGATTCATTTACATGAACTTACACGTACTTACATGCACTTTCACATACTTACACGCACTTACATGTACTTACACGCGCTTATACGCACTTACACGCACTTACACGCACTTACACGTACTTACATGCACTTTCACATACTTACACGCACTTACATGTACTTACACGCGCTTATACGCACTTACACGCACTTACACGCACTTACACGTACTTACATGAACTTACACGTACTTACACGTACTGAGACGCACTTACACGTACTTACACGTACTTATACGCACTTACACGCACTTATACGTACTTCCACGTACTTACACGTACTTACAGGAACTTACACGCACTTATACGAACTAACACGTACTTACACACGCTTACACGTACTTACACACACTTACACGTACTTACACGTACTTACACACACTGATATGAACGTACATGCACTTACACGCACTTACACATACTTACACACACTTACACGCACTTACACGCACTTATACATACTTACGCGCTCTCACACGCTCTTGCACGCTCTTACACGCACTTATACATACTTACATGCACTTACACGTGCTTACACGCACTTACACACACTTTCATGCATTTACACGCACTTTCACAAACTTACACGCACTTACATGTACTTACACACACTTACACGTACTTACACGTACTGACACACACTTACACGTACTTACACGTACTTACACGCACTTACACAGACTTACACGTACTCACACGCACTCACACGCACTTACACGCACTTACACGCACTTACACGTACTTATACGCCCGTACATGCACTTATTCGTACTTACATGCACTTATACATACGTACACGCACTTACACGCACTTATACGCACTTACACGTGCTTACATGTACTTACACGCACTTACATGCACTTACATGAACTTACATGTACTTACATGCACTCACACGCACTTACACACACTTACACACACTTATACGCTTTTACACACACTTATATGTACTAACACGCACTTACACCCACTTACACGCACTTACATGCACTTACACGCACTTACACGCACTTACACGCACTTACATGCACTTACACGCACTTACACGCACTTACACATACTTATACGCACTTACACATAGGCATGAGAATCCGGAAAAATTCGTCCCTTTTTGGAGGTATCTGCAATCCAGATGTATTCACCAGTCAGGTATCCGCTATCCGCATACTTACGGGATCCACATAGTTGCATCAAATATCTGGATACTTACGGATACTTGAGGATACTTGCACTATCCAGAAAGTTCAACGGATAGAAGTACGGATACATCCAGATACTTGTATGGATACCAGCGGATACCTCCGGATACTCACGGACACCTTAAAAAAAAGCCACATATTTCCAGCTGATATCCACATCTGGATGTATCCGGATGTATCCGGATATCCTTCTAAGTTGTTTTCCACGTACTATCCGCTATCCGGATACTGGACGGATAGTGCGGATACCCCGGATAGCGGATATTGTTTTCTCATGCATACTTACACGCACTTACACGATCTTACACACACTTCAATCACACTTACATGCACTTACATGCACTTACATGTACTTACACGCACTTACACGCACTTAGACGCACTTAGACACACTTAGACGCACTTACACACATTTACACGCACTTACACGTACTTACACACACTTATACGCACTTACACGCACTTACACACACTTACATGAACTTACACAAAACTACACCCACTTTAACTAAAGTTACATGCTCATACACACACTTACACGAACTTACACATACTTCCACGCACTTACACGCACTTACACACATTTACATGAATTTAAACTGCACTTACACATGCTTACATGTACTTACACGCACTTACATGAACTTACTTGCACCTTTAGCACTTACACGCACTTACACGCACTTACATGCACATACACATACGTACACACACTCACACCCACTTACACATACTTACACGTACTTACACGCACTTACACTCACTTATACGAACTTAAACTGCACTTACACACACTTACATGCACTTACACGCTCTTACACGTACTCACAAGCACTAACACGTACTTACACGCACTTATATACCTTTACACACACTTACACGCACTTACATGCACTTACACGCACTTACACATACTTACAAGCACTTACAAGCACTTACACCTACTTACACGTACTTACACACACTTACACACACTTACACGAACTTACATTCACTTACACAAACTAATACGTACTTACACACACACGTACTTACACGTACTTATATGTACTTTTAGCACTTTCATGTACTTACACACACTTACACGCACTTACACGCACTTACACACACTTACACGTACTTACACGGACTTACACGCACTTATCTGCACTTAAACGAACTTACATTCACTTACATGAACTTGCACATACTTACACGTACTTACACACACTTACACATACTTACACGCACTTACATGCACTTACACACACTTACACATACTTTCACGTACTTACACACACTTACACACACTTCCATGTACTTACACGTACTTATACAGACTAACATGCACTTACACACACTTACACGTACTTATACCTACTTACATGTACTTACACACACGTACACGCACTCACACGTACTTATACACACTTACACGCACTTACACGTACTTACACGCACTTAGACACACTTACACGCACTTACAGGAACGTACACGTACTTACACAAACTAACATGTACTTACACGAGCTTACATGTTCTTACACGCACTTACATGCACGTACACGCAGTTACATGCAATTACACGCACTTACACGTACTTATACATACTTACACGCACTTACACATACTTACACGTACTTACACGCACTTACTCGCACTTACACATACTTACACGCACTTACACGCACTTACACAAACTTACAGGCACTTACACACACGTATACGCACATACACACACTTACATGCACTCACACGCACTTACATCACTTACACGCTCTTACACGCTCT
>SZWC01002770.1:138922-152152 GCA_023375785.1 Penium margaritaceum | reverse complement strand
GGTATCCGCAATCCGGATATATTCACCAGTCAGGTATCCGCTATCCGGATAGTTGCCTCAAATATCCGGATACTTACGGATACTTGCGGATACTTTCACTATCCGGAAAGTTCAACGGATAGAAGTACGGATACATCCGGATACTTGTATGGATACCAGCGTATACCTCCGGATACTCACCGACACCTTCAGAAAAAGCCACATATCTCCAGCTGATATCCACATCCGGATACATCCGGATGTATCCGGATATCCTTCTAAGTTATATTGCAGGGACTATCCGCTATCCGGATACTGGACGGATTGTGCGGATACCCCGGATAGCGGATATTGTTTTCTCATGCATACGTACACGCACTTACACGATCTTACACACACTTCAAACACACTTACACGCACTTACATGCACTTACATGCCCTTACACGTACTTACACGCACTAATACGCACTTAGACGCACTTACATGCACTTACACGTACTTACACGCACTTACACGTACTTACACACACTTACACACACTTTCATGAACTTACACAGAACTATACCCACTTCAACTGCACTTACACGCACCTACACACACTTACACGCACTTACACATACTTACACACACTTATACGCACTTACACACACTTACATGAATTTAAACTGCACTTACACACACATATATGCACTTATACGTCCTTATATGCACTTACATGCACTTTTAGCACTTACACACACTTACACGTACTTATACATACTTACACCTACTTACACGCACTTACACACACTTACACAAACTTACACGTATTTACATGTACTTACACTCACTTACACAAACTTAAACTGCACTTACACACACACTTACATGCACTTACATGCTCTTACACGTACTCACACGTACTAACACGCACGTACACGCACTTATACACACTTACATGCACTTACACGCATTTACACGCACTAACACGTACTTACACATACTTACACGCACTTACACGTACTTACACGTACTTACACGTACTTACATGCACTTACACACACTCACACAAACTTGCATTCACTTACACAAACTAACACGTACTTACACGCACTTATACGTACTTACATGCACTTACATGTACTTACATACACTTTTATGCACTTACACAAACTTACACGCACTTACACGTACTTACACATACTTACACGCACTTACACACACTTACACGCACTTACACAAACTTATATTCAGTTACACAAACTTACACATACTTACACGTACTTACACACACTTACACGTACTTACACGCACTTACATGCACTTATATGCACATACACATACTTACACGTACTTATACACACTTACACACACTTCCATGCACTTACACATACTTACACACACTAATATGCACTTACACACACTTACACGTACTTATACGTACTTACATGTACTTACACACACGTACACGCACTTACACACACTTACACGCACTTACACGCACTTACATGCACTTATACATACTTATACGCACTTACAGGAACGTATACATACTTACACGAACTAACACGTACTTACACATGCTTACACATACGTACACGCACTTACATGCACGTAAACGCAGTTACACGCAGTTACACTCACTTACACGTACTTACACATACTTACACGCACTTTCTTGCACTTACACGCACTTACATGCACTTACACGCACTTACACGCACTTACACGCACTTACACACACTTACACGCACTTAAACGAACTTACAGGCACTTACATGCACTCACACGCACATACACACACTTACATGCACTTACACGCACTTACACCCACTTACACACTCTTACACGCTCTGATACGACCTTACACGCACTTACACATAATTACATGCTCTGATACGACCTTACACGCACTTACACATAATTACATGCACTTACACATACTTACACGTACTTACATGCACTTACACACACTTACACGCAGTTACACGTACTTACACAAACGTACACGCACTTACACATACTGACACGCACTTACACACACTTACATGCACTTATACAAACTTATACGTACTTACACGCACTTACACACACTTACACGCACTTACACGCACTTACACGCACTTACATGTACTTACACGTACTTACATGCACTTAAATGCACTTACATGCACTTACACACACTTACATGCACTTATACGCTTTTACACACACTTACACGCACTAACAAGTACTTACACATACTTACACGTACTTACACGCACTTACACGCACTTACACGTACTTATATGCACTTACACATACTTGAACGTACTTACACGCACTTACACAAACTCACACACACTTAAACCACACTTACACGCACTTACATGCACTTACACACATTTACATGCACTTATACATACTTATACACACTTACACACACTTACACGCACTTACATGCACTTACACGCACTTATACGCACTTACACGCACTTACACACATTTACACGCACCTACATGCACCTACATGCACTTACACGTACTTACATGTACGTACACGCACTTACATATACTTACACACACATACACACACTAACACGTACTTGCACACACTTACACACACTTATACAGACTTACATGTTCGTACGCGCACTTACGCGTACTTAGTTGCACTTACACTCACTAATACGCACTTATACGCACTTTAACACACTTGTACGAACTTACACAAAATTACACCCACTTAAACTGCACTTACACGCACTTAGACGCACTTATACACAGTTACATACACTTACATGCAGTTACACGCACATGCACGAACTTAAACCGCACTTTCACGCACTTACACACACTTATATGCACTTACACGCACTTATACGTATTTACACGCACTTACATTATCTTAGACGTACTTACACGTATTTACACGCACTTCCACGTACTTACGTGCACTTACACGCACTTACACGCACTTACACACACTTACACGCACTTACACACATGCTTACATGCACTTACATGCACGTACATGCACTTACACGTACTTACATGTACTTACACACACTTACACGCATTTACACACACTTATACGCACTAACAGACACTTACACGCACTTATACACACTTACACGCACTTACACATACTTACACACACTTACACACACTTACACACACTTACATGCACTTACACACACTTCTACATACTAACATGCACTTACACAAACTTACACATACTTACACCACACTTACATGCACTTACACAGACTTACACGTACTTACACGCACTTACAAGCACTTACACGCACTTAGACGCAGTTACACGCACTTATACGTACTTATATACACTTGCACGCACTTACACGTACTTACACGTACTTACACGCACTTATACGTATTTACACACACTTACACACACTTACACATACCTACACGTACCTATACACACTTACACGCACTTACACGCACTTACACGCACTTACACGCACTTACACGTACTTACACATACTTACACGCACTCACACGCACTCACACGCACTTACACGCACTTACACGTACTTACACGCACTTATACGCCCTTACATGCACTTATTCATACTTACATGCACTTACACAGACTTGCACGCACTTACACACACCAATACGCACTTACACGTACTTACATGCACTTACACGCACTTACATGCACTTACACGCACTTACATGTACTTACACGTACTTACATGCACTTACACACACTTACACTTACTTACACGCACTTATACGCTTTTATACACACTTACACGCACTAACACGCACTTACACCCACTTACACGCACTTACATGCACTTACATGTACTTACACGCACTTACACATAGGCATGAGAATCCGGATATATTCGTCCCTTTTTGGAGGTATCCGCAATCCGGATATATTCACCAGTCAGGTATCCGCTATCCAGATAGTTGCCTCAAATGTCCGGATACTTACGGATACTTGCAGATACTTTCACTATCCGGAAATTTCAACGGATAGAAGTACGGATACATCTGGATACTTGTATGGATACCAACGGATACCTCCGGATACTCACGGACACCTTCAGAAAAAGCCACATATCTCCAGCTGATATCCANGCACTTACACGTACTTACACGCACTTACACATAGGCATGAGAATCCGGATATATTCGTCCCTTTTTGGAGGTATCCGCAATCCGGATATATTCACCAGTCAGGTATCCGCTATCCAGATAGTTGCCTCAAATGTCCGGATACTTACGGATACTTGCAGATACTTTCACTATCCGGAAATTTCAATGGATAGAAGTACGGATACATCTGGATACTTGTATGGATACCAACGGATACCTCCGGATACTCACGGACACCTTCAGAAAAAGCCACATATCTCCAGCTGATATCCACATCCGGATACATGCGGATGTATCCAGATATCCTTCTAAGTTGTTTTCCAGGTACTATCCGCTATCCGGATACTGGACGATAGTGCGAATACCCCGGATAGCGGATGTATTTTCCTCATGCATACTTATACGCACTTACACGATCTTATACACACTTCAAACACACTTACACGCACGTACACGCACTTATATGTACTTACATGCACTTACACGTACTTACACGCACTTAGACGCACTCATACGCACTTAGACGCACTTAGACGTACTTACACGCACTTACACGTACTTACACGCACTTACACGCACTTACACGCACTTACACACACTTACATGAACTTACACAAAACTAAACCCACTTTAACTGCACTTGCATGCACCTACACACACTTACACGCACTTACTTATACTTACAAGCACTTACACGTACTTACACACACTTACATGAATTTAAACAGCACTTACATATACTTACATGCACTTACACGTACTTACATGCACTTACACGTACGTTTAGCACTTACACGTACTTACACGCACTTACACGCACATACACGTAGTTACATGCACTTACACACACTTACACACACTTACACGTACTAACACGTACTTACACTCACTTACACAAACTTAAACTGCACTGACACGCTCTTACACGTACTCACAAGTACTAAAACGCACTTATACGCACTTATACACACCTACATGCACTTACACGCACTTACCTGTACTTACACGCACTTACACATACTTACACGCACTTACACGCACTTACACATACTTACACGCACTTACATGCACTTACACACACTTACACGCACTTATATGCTTTTACCCACACTTACACGCACAAACACACACTTACACATACTTACACGTACTTACACGCACTTACACGCACTTACATGCACTTACACGCACTTATACGCACTTACATGCACTTACACACACTTACACGCACTTATATGCTTTTACCCACACTTACACGCACAAACACACACTTACACATACTTACACGTACTTACACGCACTTACACGCACTTACATGCACTTACACGCACTTATACGCACTTACATGCACTTACACACACTTACACGCACTTATATGCTTTTACCCACACTTACACGCACAAACACACACTTACACATACTTACACGTACTTACACGCACTTACACGCACTTACATGCACTTACACGCACTTATACGCACTTACATGCACTTACACACACTTACACGCACTTACACGCACTTATACGCACTTACACGCACTTACACGCACTTACACGTACTTACACGCAGTTACACGAACTTAGAGGCACTTACATGCACTTACACGCACATACACATACTTACATGCACTTACACGCACTTACACGCACTTACACACTCTTACACGCTCTGATACGACCTTACACGCACTTACACATGATTACATGCACTTACATGTACTTACATGCACTTACACACACGTACACGCATTTACACGAACGTACACAAATGTACACGCACTTACACGTACTGTCACGCACTTACACACACTTACACGCACTTATACAAACGCATACGTACTTACACGCACTTACACACACTTACACGCACTTACACGCACTTACATGCACGTACACGCACTTACACGTACTGTCACGCACTTACACACACTTACACGCACTTATACAAACGCATACGTACTTACACGCACTTACACACACTTACACGCACTTACACGCACTTACATGCACTTACACGTACTTACATGCACTTACACGCACTTACATGCACTTACACACACTTACACGCACTTATATGCTTTTACACACACTTACACGCACAAACACACACTTACACATACTTACACGTACTTACACGCACTTACACGCACTTACACGTACTTACACGCCCTTACACGTACTTACACATACTTGAACGTACTTACACGCACTTACATGAACGTACACACACTTAAACCACACTTACACGCACTTACATGCACTTACACGCACTTACATGCACTTACACGTACTTACACACACGTACACATACTTACACACACTTACATGCACTTATACACACTTACACGCACTTACATGCACTTACACGCACTTATACGCACTTACATGCACTTACACACACTTACACGCACTTACATGCACTTACACGCACTTACTCGCACTTACGTGTACTTACACGCACTTACACACACTTACACACACATACACACACTAATACATACATGCACACACTTACACACACTTACACGCACTTACACGCACTTACGCGCACTTACGCGTACTTAGTTGCACTTACACTCACTCACACATACTTATACACACGTACACAAACTTAAACCGCACTTACACGCACTTACACACACTTATACGTACTTACACGTACTTACACACAGTTATACGCACTTACATAAACTTACACCTACTTACACGCACTTACATGCACTTACACGTACTTACACGCACTTACACGTACTTACACGTACTTACACACAGTTATACGCACTTACATAAACTTACACCTACTTACACGCACTTACATGCACTTACACGCACTTACTCGCACTTACGTGTACTTACACGCACTTACACACACTTACACACACTTACACGTACTTACACTTACTTACATGTACTTACATGCACTTACATGCACTTACACGCACTTACATGTACTTACACATACTTACACACTTTTACACACACTAATATGTACTAACAGACACTTACACGCACTTATACGCACTAACACACACTTACACGCACTTACACACACTTACACGCACTTACACACATTTACACACACTTACACACACTTCTATATACTAACATGCACTTACACAAACTTATACGCACTTACACCACACTTACATGCACTTACACATACTTACATGCACTTACACACACTTACACACACTTACACACACTTACACGTACTTAGACGTACTTACACGCACTTACACGCACTTACATGCACTTACACGTACTTACACGCACTTACACGTACTTACACGCACTTATACGCACTTACACACACGTACACACACTTACACGTCCCTACATGCACCTACACACACTTACACACACTTACACGCACTTACACGTACTTACATGCACTTACACGCACTTACACATACTTACACACACTTACACGCACTTACACGTACTTACACACACTTACGTGCACTTATACGCACTTACATGTACTTGCACGCACTTACAAGCACTTACAAGCACTTACACGCACTTACACGCACTAACACACACTTACACGCACTTACACGTACTTATATGTACTTATATACACTTATACGCACTTACACACACTTACACACACTTACATAGACTTATACGCACTAACACGCACTTACACGCATTTACACCACACTTACACGCACTTACACGCACTTATACGCAATTATACACACTTACACTTACTTACATACACTTATATGTACTTATATGCACTTAAACGCACTTACATGCACTTACATGCGCTTAGACGCACCTACACATACTTACACCCACTTACACGTACTTACACACACTTACACGTACTTACACGTAATTTTACGCACCTACACGTACTTATATGCACTTACACGCACTTACATGCACTTATACACACTTACACCCACTTATACATACGTACACATACTTAAACACACTTACACACACTTAAACACACTTACACACACTTATATGTACTTACATACACTTACACACACTTACACGCACTTACACGCACTTACACTCACTTACACGCACTTACACGCACTGACAGTCCCTTACACGAACTTACACGTACTTACACGTAGTCACACTCACTTACACGCACTTACACGCACTTACACATACTTACACACACTTACACACACTTACACGAACTTACACGCACTCACACGCACTTACACGCACTTACACGCACTTACATGCACTTACATGCACTTACACGCACTTACTCGTGCTTACACACACTTACACGCACTTACATGCACTTACACGCACTTACTTGCACTTACACGTACTTACGCGTACTTACATGCACTTACACGTACTTACACACACTTACATGCACCTACACGCACGTACACACACTTACACATACTCACAGGAACTTACATGCACTTACACAAACGTACACGTACTTATACACACTTACACGCACTTACACGCACTTATACGTACTTTCTTACATGTACACGTACTTACACGCACTTTCACGTACTTACAAGCACTTACACGCACTTACATGCACTTATACAAACTTACACGTACTTACACACACTTACACACACTGACATGCAGTAACACATACTTACACGCACTTACACACACTTACACGCATTTACACACACTTACAGAAACTTACACTCACTTACACACACTTACACGTACGTACACACACTTACATGCACTTACACGCACTTATGTATACTTACACACACTCACATGCACTTATACGTACTTACACGTACTTACATATACTTACACACACTTACACGTACTTACACGCACTTACACGCACTTACACACACTAACATGCACTTACACGCACATACACGTACTTACACACACTTACATGTACTTACATGCACTTACACATGCTTACACGTACGTACACACACTGACACTAACTTTTAGCACTTATACGCACTTACACGCACTTACACAAACTTACACGTACTTACACGCACTTACACTCACTTACACAAACTTAAACGGCACTTACACACACTTGTATGTCCTTACATGCTCCTACACGCACTCACCAGTACTAATACACACTTACACACACGTACACGCACGTTCACGCACCTACACACACTTATACACACTTACACGCACTTACACACACTTACACACACTTACACGTACTTACACGCACTTACATGCACTTTCACATACTTACACAAACTTACATTCACTTACACAAACTTATACGTACTTACATGAACTTACACGCACTTACACACACTTACACGAATTTACACGCACTTATACAAACTTACACGCACTTACACGCACTGACATGTACTTATACGCATGTACACGAACTCACAGTCACTTATACAAACTTACACGTACTCACACGTACTCACACGTATTTACACGTAATTACACGTACTTACACGCACTTACACCCACTTAAACACACTTACACACACTTACACATACTTACACGTACTTGCACGCACTTACATGCACTTACACGTACTTACACATACTTACACGTACTTATACGCACTTACACGTACTTACACACACTTACACACACTTACATGCACTTACACATACTTAATTGTACTTTCACATACTTACATGTACTTACATGCACTTATACGCACTTACACGCACTTACACACACTTACACGCACTTACACCCACTTCCACGCATTTACACGCACTTACACACACTCACATGAACTCACATGCACTTACACAAACTTACACGTACTTGTACGCACTTACACGCACTTACACGCAATAACACGCACATTCTTGCACTTACACGCACTTACACGCACTTACACGCACATTCACGCACTTAAACGCAATTATACACACTAATACGTACTAACTCACACTTACATGCACGTGCACGCACTTAAGCATACTTACACGCACTCACACGCACTCACATGCACTTACACGCACTTACATGCATTTATACGCACTTATACACACTTACACATACTTACACACACTTATACACACTTACACGCACTAACACGCACTTACACGTACTTACACACACTTACACGTACTTACACGCACTTACACATACTTACATGCACTTACATACTTTTACACATACTTACATGCACTTACACATACTAACACACACTTACACGCTTTTACAGGCACTAATACACACTTATACATACTTACACACACATACACACACTTACACACACTTATTCTTACTTACACGCACTTACATGCACTTACACACACTTATACACACTTATACAAACTTATACGCACTTACACGAACTTACACGCACTTAAACCACACTTACATGTACTTACATGCACTTACACGTACTTACATGCACTTACACGTACTTACACGCACTTACACACCCTTAGATGCACTTACACACACTTGCAGGCACCTTTTGGTACCTACACACAGTTACACGTACTTACATGCACTTGCACGCACTTACACGTACGTATAGATGCTTACATGCACTAAGACGCACTTATACGTACAGGCACGCACTTACACACACTTACACGCACTTACACGTACTTACACGCACGTACAGGCACTTATACACACTTACACGTACTTACACGTACTTACACGAACTTACACAAAATTACATCCACGTAAACTGCACTTACACGCACTTACACGCACTCAAACGCACTTACATGCACTTACACGTACTTACACGTACTTACACGAACATGAACCGTACTTACACGCACTTACAAGCACTTACACGCACTTACATGCACTTACACATACATACACGAACTTATACGTACTTACACACACTTACACACACTTATACACACTTACACACACTTACACACACTTACATGCACTTACACGCACTTACACACACTTACTTGCACTTACACGCACTTACACCCACTTACACACACTTACACACACTTACACGTACTTACACGTGCTTACACGCACTTACACGTACTTACACGCACTTACTTGTACTTACACGTACTTACACGTACTTACACGTACGTACACGCAATTACATGCACTTACACATACTTACACATACTTACACGTACTTACACGCACTTACACGCACTTACACAAACGTAAACTGCACTTACACGCACTTACACGCACGTATACGTACTTACATGCACTTACACACACTTATATGCACTTATACGTACTTACGCGCACTTACACACACTTACACCCACTTACACGCACTTACACATACTTACACACACTTACACGAACTTACACAATATCATATCCACTTAAAGTACACTTAAACGCACTTACACACTCTTACACGCACTTACACATACTTACACGCACTTACACGCATTTATACGCACTTACATAAACTTAAACTGTACTAACACGCACTTACACGTGCTTATACGCACTTACACGCACGTTTAGCACTTACACACACTTACACGTACTTACACGAACTTACACGTACTTACACGCACTTACACTCACTTACACGATTTTAAACCGCACTTACACGCACTTACATGCACCTATACACTCTTACACGCACTCACACACACTAACATGCACTTACACGCACTTACACATACTTACACACACTTACACGAACTTACACAATATCATATCCACTTAAAGTACACTTAAACGCACTTACACACTCTTACACGCACTTACACATACTTACACGCACTTACACGCATTTATACGCACTTACATAAACTTAAACTGTACTAACACGCACTTACACGTGCTTATACGCACTTACACGCACGTTTAGCACTTACACACACTTACACGTACTTACACGAACTTACACGTACTTACACGCACTTACACTCACTTACACGATTTTAAACCGCACTTACACGCACTTACATGCACCTATACACTCTTACACGCACTCACACACACTAACATGCACTTACACGCACTTACACTCACTTACACGATTTTAAACCGCACTTACACGCACTTACATGCACCTATACACTCTTACACGCACTCACACACACTAACATGCACTTACACGCACTTACACATACTTACACACACTTTCATGCACCTACAGGCACTTACACGTACTTACATGTACTTACACGCACTTACACGTACTAACATGCACTTACATGCACTTACACAAACTTACATTCACTTACACAAACTTACACATACTTACATGCACTTACACACACTTACATGCACTTACACGTACTTACATGCACTTACACACACTTATATGCACTTACACACACTTACATGCACTTACATGCACTTACACGCACCTACACGTCCTTACACGCACTTACATGCACTTACATGCACTTACACGCACCTACACGTCCTTACACGCACTTACATGCACTTACATGCACTTACACACACTTACACACACTTACACGTACTTACTTGCACTTACACGTACTTACACGTACTTACATGCACTTACACACACTTATATGCACTTACACACACTTACATGCACTTACACGTACTTACATGCACTTACACACACTCACAGGAACTTACATGCACTTACACAAACTTACACGTACTTATTCGCACTTACACGCACTTACACGCACTTACACACACTTTCTTGCACTTATACGCACTTACACGCACTTTCACGCACTTACACGTACTTACATACACTCACAGAAACTTACAAGTACTTACACGAACGTATACGTACTTATACGCACTTACACGCACTTACATGCACTTACACGCACTTACACGCACTTACACGCACTTACACACACTTACACGTGCTTACACAAACTTACACACACTTACATGCACTTAAACGCACTTACTTGCACTTACACGTACTTACACGTACTTACACGCACTTACACCCACTTACACATACTTACACGCACTTACACACACTTACACGTACTTACATGCACTTACATGCACTTACACACACTCACAGGAACTTACACGCACTTACACGAACTTACACGTACTTACACGCACTTATACACACTTATATGCACTTACACGCACTTTCTTGCACTTACACGCACTTAAACGCACTTATACGCACTTTCACGTACTTATATACACTTACACGTACTTACACGTACTTACACACACTATCACGCACTTACACCTACTTAAACGCACTTACATGCACTTACACGCACTTACACGCACTTACACGCACTTACACACACT
>SZWC01002770.1:117019-131642 GCA_023375785.1 Penium margaritaceum | reverse complement strand
TACTTACACGCACTTACACGCACTTACACGCACTTACACGCACTTACACGAACTTAAAACGCACTTACACGCCATTACACACACTTACACGCACTTACATACACTTACAAGCACTTACATGCACCTATACAAACTTACACGTACTTACACGCACTTACACGGATTTACACTCACTTACACACACTTACACACATGTATACACACTTACAAGCACTTAAACCATACTTATACGCACGTACATGCACTTACACGCACTTACACGCACTTACAAGCACTTACACGTACCGATATACACTTGTATGCACCTACACGTACCTACTCGCGCTTACACGCACTAACACACACTTACACACACTTACACGCACTTAAACGCACTTACACGCACTTACACGGACTTACACACACTTGTACACACTTACATGCACTTACACGCACCTATACTCTCTTACACGTACTTCTATGAGCTTACACAAATTTACACCCACTTAAACTGCACTTACATGCACTTACATGCACTTACACGTACTTACACGCACTTACACGTACTTACACGCACTTACACACACTTACACAAACATAAACCACACTAATACGCACTTACACACACTTACATGCACTTACACGTACTAAAAACACACTTACACGCACTAACACAAACTTACACGTACTTTCACACACTTCCACACTCTTACACGCACTTACACGCACTTACAAGCACTTACACACACTGACGCGCACTTCCACGTACTTACACGTACCTACTTGCACTTACTCCACTTACAACCACTTACACGCACTTACACGCACTTACACGCACTTACACGTGCTTACATGCACTTACACATACTTTCACACACTTACTTGCATTTCCACGTACTTATACATACTTGTACGTACTTACTCGCACTTGTACGCACTTACACGCACTTACACAAACTTAAACTGCACTTACACGCACATACACGCACTTACACACACTTACACACAAATTTAGCACCTACACGTACTTACACACATTTACACAAACTTACACGTACTTACACGTACTTACACTCACTTACACAAACTTAAACCACACTTACACACACTTATATGCACTTACACGCTCTTACACGCACTCACATGCACTAACACGGACTTACACGCACTCACACACACTTATCCGCACTTACACGCACTTACACGCACTTCCATGCACTTACACGCACTTACATGCACTTACATGCACTTACACGCACTTATACACACTTACACGTACTTACACGCCCTTACACGAACTTACATTCACTTACACAAACTTACCCATACTTACACGCATTTACACGTACCGACACGCACTTACACACACCTACACGTACCTACACGCACTTACACGCACTTACACACACTTACACGCACTTACACGCACTTACACGTACGTACACACACTTACACGTACTTACACACACTTACACGTACTTACACACACTTACACGTACTTACACACACTTACACGTACTTACACACACTTACACGTACTTACACACACTTACACGTACTTACACACACTTACACGTACTTACACACACTTACACGTACTTACACACACTTACACGTACTTACACACACTTACACGTACTTACACACACTTACACGTACTTACACACACTTACACGTACTTACACACACTTACACGTACTTACACACACTTACACGTACTTACACACACTTACACGTACTTACACACACTTACACGTACTTACACACACTTACACGTACTTACACACACTTACACGTACTTACACACACTTACACGTACTTACACACACTTACACGTACTTACACACACTTACACGTACTTACACACACTTACACGTACTTACACACACTTACACGTACTTACACACACTTACACGTACTTACACACACTTACACGTACTTACACACACTTACACGTACTTACACACACTTACACGTACTTACACACACTTACACGTACTTACACACACTTACACGTACTTACACACACTTACACGTACTTACACACACTTACACGTACTTACACACACTTACACGTACTTACACACACTTACACGTACTTACACACACTTACACGTACTTACACACACTTACACGTACTTACACACACTTACACGTACTTACACACACTTACACGTACTTACACACACTTACACATACCTACACGCACCTACACGCACTTACACGTACTTACACGCACTTACACCCACTTACATGCACTTACACGCACTTACATGCACTTACACGTACTTAGACGCACATACACACACTTACACGCACTTACATGCACTTACACACACTTATACACACGTACACGCACTTACACGTACGTACACACACTTACACGTACTTACACACACTTACACATACCTACACGCACCTACACGCACTTACACATACTTACACGCACTTACACATACTTACACGCACTTACACATACTTACACGCACTAACACGCACTTATACGCACTTGCACGCACTTATACCCACTGATACGCACTTACACACACTTACACACACTTCCACGCACTTACACGCACTGACACACACTTACACGTACTTACACGCACTTATACAAACTTACACAAAATAACACCCACTTAAAGTGCACTTACACGCACTTACACACACTTACACGCACTTACATGCACTTACACACACTTATACACACGTACACGCACTTACACGTACGTACACACACTTACACGTACTTACACACACTTACACATACTTACACGCACCTACACGCACTTACACACACTTACACGCACTTACACATACTTACATGTATTTGGACGTACTTACACGGACATAAACTGCACTTACACGTACTTACACGCACTTATACACACTTACACACACTTACACGCACTTACACGCACTTACACGAACTTAAAACACACTTACACGCCATTACACACACTTACACGCACTTACATACACTTACAAGCACTTACATGCACCTATACAAACTTACACGTACTTACACACACTTACACGTATTTACACTCACTTACACACACTTACACACACGTATACATACTTACATACACTTACACGCACTTACATGCACTTACACGCACTTACATGCACTTACACGTACTTACATGCACTTGTACGCACTAACACACACTTACACGTACTTACACGCTTTTACGTACACTTATACACACTAAGACGTACTTACACGTACTTACACACACTTACACGCACTTATACGTACGTATACGTACTCATACGTACTTAAACGCACTTACACACACTTACATACACGTATACGCACTAACACGCACTTACACGCACTTATACCATACTTACATGCACTTACACGCACTTGCACACACTTATACACACATATACACACTTACACGCATTTATACACACTTACACGCACTTACACGCACTTATATGCACGTACACACACTTATACGCACTTAGACGCACTTACACGCACTTACACACACTTAAATACACTTACACACACTTATACCCTATTACACGCACTTACACGCACCTACACACACTTATACGTACTTACACGCACTTACATACACTTACACGCACTTACACATACTTACATGCCCTAACACGAACTTGTATGCACGTACACACACTTGCACGCACGTATACACCCTTATACGTACTTACACGCACTTATACACACTTACATGCACATACACGAACTTACACGTACTTACACGTACTTACACGTACTTACACGAACTCAAACTGCACTTACACGTACTTACACGCACTTACACGTACTGATATGTACGTTTAGCACTTACACTCACTTACACACACTTACATGAACTTACACATTCTTACACACACTTACACTCACTTACACGAACTTAAACCGCACTTACACGCACTTGTATGCCCTTACCCGCTCTTATACACACTCACACACACTAACACGCACTTTTACACATGTAAACGCACTTTCACGCACTTACACGCACTTATACACACTTACACGTATTTACACACACTTACACGCACTTACACGCACTTACATATACTTTCACGTACTTACACGTATTTAGACACACTTACACGCATTTATACACACTTACATGCACTTACATGCACTTACATGCACTTACATGCACTTACATGCACTTACATGCACTTACATGCACTTACATGCACTTACATGCACTTACATGCACTTACATGCACTTACATGCACTTACATGCACTTACATGCACTTACATGCACTTACATGCACTTACATGCACTTACATGCACTTACATGCACTTACATGCACTTACATGCACTTACATGCACTTACATGCACTTACATGCACTTACATGCACTTACATGCACTTACATGCACTTACATGCACTTACATGCACTTACATGCACTTACATGCACTTACATGCACTTACATGCACTTACATGCACTTACATGCACTTACATGCACTTACATGCACTTACATGCACTTACATGCACTTACATGCACTTACATGCACTTACATGCACTTACATGCACTTACATGCACTTACATGCACTTACATGCACTTACATGCACTTACATGCACTTACATGCACTTACATGCACTTACATGCACTTACATGCACTTACATGCACTTACATGCACTTACATGCACTTACATGCACTTACATGCACTTACATGCACTTACACACACTGACACGCACTAACACGCACTTTTACACATGTAAACGCACTTTCACGCACTTACACGCACTTATACACACTTACACGTATTTACACACACTTACACGCACTTACACGCACTTACACGCACTTACACGCACTTACACGCACTCACACGCACTTACACGAACTTACATTCACTTATACAAACTTACACATACTTACACGTACTTACACGCACTTACACACACTTCTACGCATTTTCACATACTTATACGCACTTACACGCACTTACACGCACTTACACACACTTACACGCACGTATACGCACTTACACAAACTGACAGTAACTTACACGAAGTTACACGTACTTACACGTATTTACACGTACTTACACGCACTTACACGCACTTACACACACTTTCATGCACTTACACGCACTAACACATACTTACATGCACTTACACACACTTACACGCACTTACACGTACTTACATGCACTTACACGTACTTACACGCAATTACACATGCTTATATGCACTTACACGCACTTACATGCACTTACACGCACTTACTTGCACTTACACGTACTTACACATACTTAGATGCACTTACACACACTCACACACACTTACATGTACTTACACGCACTTACACACACTCACATGAACTTACATGCACTTACACAAACTTACACATACCTATACGCACTTATTTGCACTTTCTTGCACTTTATTGCACTTACACGCACTTACACGCACTTTCACACACTTACATGCACTTACATGCACTTACACGCACTTACACGAACTTACACGCACTTACACGCACTTACACAAACTTACACGAACTTGCACGTACTTATACGCACTTACACGCACTAACACGCACTTACACGTACTTATACACACTTGTATGTATTTACATACACTTACACAAACTTACACACACTTACACGCACTTACACACATGTATACACACTTACACGCACTGACACGCACTTAAATATACTTACACACACGTACACGCACTTATTTATACTTTCACACACTCACATGTACTCACACACACTTACACGTACTTACACACACTTACACGTACTTCCACACACTTACACGCACTTACACGCACTTAACGTACTTACACGCACTAACACATACTTACACGTACTTACATGCACTTACACATACTTATACATACTTACACACACTTACATGCACTTCCATGCACTTACACGCACTTACACACACTTACACGCACTTGCATGCACTTATACGCACTTTTATGCACTTACATGCACTTATACGCACTCATACGCACTTACACCCACTTACACGTACTTACACATACTTATACGCACTTACACAAACTTACACACACTTACACGCACCTATACGAACTGAAACAGCAATTATAGTTACTTACACGCACGTACACACATTGACACACACTTTTAGCACTTACACGCACTTACACGCACTTATACAAACTTACTTGTACTTACACGCACTTACACTCACCTACACGAAGGTAAACCTCACTTACACGCACTTGTATGCCCTTACACGCTCGAATACGTACTCACACGTACTAACACGCACTTACACACAGGTACACGCACTTTCATGCACTTACACGTACTTATATGCACTTACACATACTTACACGTACTTACACGCATTTACACACACGTACACGCACTTACACGCACTTACACGCACTTACACAAACTTACATTCACTTACACAAACTTACACGTACTCATACGCACTTACACGTACTTACACACACTTACACGCACTTACACAAACTTACATTCACTTACACAAACTTACACGTACTCATACGCACTTACACGTACTTACACACACTTACACGCATTTACACACACCGATACACACTTACACGTACCTACACGCACTTACACGCACTTATACGCACGTATACGTACTTACACGAACTGACAGTCACTTACACGAACTTACACGTACTTACACGTACTTACAGGTACTTATACGCACTTACACGTACTTACACACACTTACACGCACTTACACGCACTTACACGTACTTACACACACTTACACGCACTTACACGCACTAACACGTACTTACATGCACTTACACACACTTGCACGCACTTACACGCAGTTACACACACTTACTCGTACTTACACGCACTTACACGTGCTTATACGCACTTACACACACTTACATGCACCTCACGCACTTACTTGCACTTACACGTACTTACACATACTTATATGCACATACACACACTCACACACACTTACACGCAGTTACATGCAATTACATGCACTTACACACACTCACAGGAACTTACATGCACTTACACAAACTTACACGTACCTATACGCACTTACACACACTTACATGCACTTACACGTACTTACACGCACTTACACAAACTTACACGTACCTATACGCACTTACACACACTTACATGCACTTACACGTACTTACACGCACTTACACAAACTTACACGTACTTACACGCACTTACACAAACTTACACACACTGACACGCACTAACACGCACTTACACACACTTACACACACTTAGATGCATTTACACACATTTACACAAACTTATACACACTTACACGCACTTACATGCATGTATACGCACTTACACGTACTGACACGCACTTACACACGCTTAGACACACATACACGCACTTATACATACTTACATACACTCACACGTACTCACTCACACTCACACACACTTACACATGCTTACACGCACTTACACGTACTTCCACACACTTACACGCACTTACACGTACTTATACGCACTTACACGCACTAACACACACTTACACGCACTTACATGCACTTACACGTACTTACACGCACTTACACACACTTACATGCACTTACATGCACTTACACTTACTTACACACACTTACACGCACTTACATGCACTTACACGTACTTACACGCACTTACACACACTTACATGCACTTACATGCACTTACACTTACTTACACACACTTACACGCACTTGCATGCACTTACACGCACTTATACGCACTTACATGCACTTATACGCACTTATACGCACTTACACCAACTTACACGTACTTACACATAATTCTACGCACTTACACAAACCTACACACACTTACACGCACCTACACGAACTGAAACAGAAGATACACGTACTTACACGCACTTACATGCACTGACACACACTTTTAGCACTTGCACGCACTTACACGCACTTACACAAACTTACACGTACTTACATGCACTTACACTCACCTACCCGAACGTAAATCGCACTTACACGCACTTGTATGCCTTTACACGCTCTTATACGCACTCACACACACCAACACGCACTTACACACAGATACACGCACTTTCACGCACTTACACAAACTTATATGCACTTACACGTACTTACACATACGTACACGCATTTACACACACTTACACACACTTACATGCACTTATACACACTTACACAAACTTACATTCACTTACACAAACTTACACGTACTTACACGTACTTACATGCACTTAGACACATTTATACACACTTATACACACTTATACGCACTTATACGTACTTACACACACTTGCACGTACTTACACACAGTTACACGCACTTACACGCATTTACACGAACTGACAATCACTTACACAAACTTTCACGTACTCACACATACGTACACGTACTGACACGTACTTGCAGGCACTTACACGCACTTACACGCACTTACACGCACTTACACGTACGTACACATACTTACACGCACTCACACGCACTTACACGTACTTACACACACTTACACGCATTTATACACACTTGCACGTACTTACTTGTACTTACACGTACTTACACGTACTTACATAAACTTACACACACTTATACGTACTTACAATCACTTGCACGCACTTACACGCACTTACACACACGCACACAAACTTACATGAACTTACACGAACTTATGCATACTTTTACGCACTTACACGCACTTACACGCACTTATACACACTTTTGTGTACTTATACGCACTTACACGCACTTTCACGCACTTACATGCACATACACACACTTACACGTACTGACACGCACTTACAAACACTTAAATGCACATACACGTACTTACACGTACTTACACACACTCACACACACTCACACGCACTCACACGTTTTTACACGTACTTACACGTACTTATATGCACTTACACACACTTGCACACACTTACACGCACGTACACACACTTACACGCAGGTATACACACTTATACGCACTAACACGCACTTAGACACACTTACACACACTTACACACACTTACATGCACTTACACTTAGTTATACGCACTTATACGCACTTACACGCACTTATATGCACTTATATGAACTTACATATACTTAAACAACACTTATACACACTTACATGCACTTACACGCACTTACACGCACTTACATGCACTTATACGCACTTACATGCACTTACAGGCACCTACACGCACCTAAACGCACTTACACGCACTTACATGCACTTACACACACTTACACGTACTTACAGATACTTACATGCACTAACACGCACTTACACGCAATTGCACGTGCTTACACGCACTTACACGCACTTACACACACTTACACGCACTTACACGCACTTACACGAACTTACACGCACTTACGCGAACTTACACAAAAATACATACACTTAGACTGCACTTACACGCACGTACACGTACTTAAATGCACTTACATGCACTTACACGCACTTACACGTATTTACACGGTCTTAAACTGCACTTACATGCACTTACACACACTTACACGTACTTACAGGTACTTACATGCACTAACACGCACTTACACGCACTTACATGCACTTACACGCACTTACACGTACTTAAATCGCACTTACACCCCTTTCACGCACTTACACGTATTTACACGGTCTTAAACTGCACTTACATGCACTTACACACACTTACACGTACTTACATGCACTTTCATGCACTTACACACACTTACACAAACTTACACATACTTATACGCACTTACACGCACTTACACATACTAACACGCACTTACACGTACTTACACGCACTTACATGCACTTACACATACTTACACACACTTACTTGCACTTACACGCACTTACACCCACTTACACGCACTTACACACACTTACACACACTTACATGTGCTTACATGCACTTACACGTACTTACACGCACTTACTTGCTCTTACACGCACTTACACCCACTTACACGCACTTACACACACTTACACACACTTACACGCACTTACACCCACTTACACGCACTTACACACACTTACACACACTTACATGTGCTTACATGCACTTACTTGCACTGACACGTACATACACGTACTTACACGTACATACACGCACTTACATGCACTTACACACACTTACACTCACTTACACACACTTACACGTACTTATACAAACTTAAACTGCACTTACACGCACTTACACACACTTATACGCACTTACAGGCACTTGCACACACTTATACGCAATTATATGCACTTACACGCACTTACACACACTTCCACACACTTATAGACACTTACACACACTTACACACACTTACACGCACTTACACGAACTTACACGAAATAATATCCACTTAAAGTGCCCTTACACATACTTACATGCACTTACACGCACTTACACATTCTTACACACACTTACACGTACTTAGAAGCACTTACACAAACTTAAACTGCACTTACGCGCACTTACACACACTTACACGCACTTACACACACTTTTAGTGCTTACACACACTTACACGCACTTACACTCACTTACATGAACTGAAACCGTACTAACACGCACTTACATGCACTTACACACTCTTACACGCACTCACACGCACTAACACACACTTACACGCACTTATACACACTTACACGCACTTTCATGCACTTGCACATACTTACACGTACTTACACGCACTTACTCGCACTTACACGCACTTACACGTACTAACATGCACTTACACGCACTTACACAAACTTACATTCACTTACAAAAACTTACACGTGCTTACACGCACTTATACACACTCACATGTACTTACACACACTTACACACACTTACACGCACTTACACATGCTTACACGCACTTACACGCACTTACACACACTTACACGCACTTACATACATTTACACGCACGTACTCACATTTACACGTACTTACACGCACTTACATGCACTTACATGCACGTAAACGCACTTACTTGCACTTACACGTACTTACACGTACTTACACGCACTTACACGCACTTACACGTACTTACACACACTTACACACACTTACACGCACTTATACACACTTACACGTACTTACACGCACTCACAAGAACTTACACGTACTTACACAAACTTACACATACTTACACGCACTTACACGTACGTATACGCACTTATACGCACTTACACGTACTTACACGCACTTACATGCACTTACATGCACTTAAACGCACTTACTTGCACTTACACGTACTTACACGTACTTACACGCACTTACACGCACTTACACGTACTTACACACACTTACACACACTTACACGCACTTATACACACTTACACGTACTTACACGCACTCACAAGAACTTACACGTACTTACACAAACTTACACATACTTGCACACACTTACACACACTTACATGCACTTACACACACTTGCTTGCACTTACACACACTTACACACACTTTCACGCACTTACATGCACTTACACGAACTTACACGCACTTACACGTACGTATACGCACTTATACGCACTTACACGTACTTACACGCACTTACATGCACTTACACATACTTACATGCACTTATACGCTCTTACACATTCTTACATGATCTTACACATGCTTACACATACTTACACGCACTTACACACATTTACACGCACTTACACAAACTTACATACACTTACACACACTTACACGTACTTACACATACTTACACACACTGACACGCACTTATACGCACTTTTTCACACTTATACGCACTTACACATACCTTCACATACTCATATGCACTCACACGCACTCACATGCATTTTCACGTACTTATACGTACTTACACACAATTACACACACACGCACATCTCGTGTTATGGTTGTTTGGCGACCATTTGTGACACAAACTTACACGCACTTACACACACTTACACGTACTTATACGTATTTACATGCACTTATACGCACTTACACGCACTTACACGTACTTATATACACTTACACACACTTACACACACTTACACGTACTTACACACACTTATACGCACTTACATGCACTTATACACACTTAGACACACTTACACGCACTTACATGCACTTACATGCACTTACACGCACTGACACACACTTACACGCACTTACACGCTTTTACATGCATTAAACGCACATACACGCACTTACACACTCTTACACGCACTTACACGCACTTACACACACTTACACTTACTTACACGCACTTACACACACTTACACGCACTTCAACATCAATGTACACACCTACATGTACTTACACGAACTTACACATACTTAAACCACAAGTACACGCAATTACATGCACTTACACGCACTTACACGCACTTACACGTACTTAAACGTACTTACACGCACTTACATGTTCTTACACGCACTGATACGTACTTACACGCACTTACACGCACTTACACGTACTTACACATACTTACGAGTACTCACACGTACTCACACGCACTCACATGCACTTTCACACACTTACACACACTTACACGCACTTACACGCACTTACACGTACTTACACATACTTACGAGTACTCACACGTACTCACACGCACTCACATGCACTTTCACACACTTACACACACTTATACGCACTTAGAGGCACTTACACGAACTGACATTCACTGACACAAAGTTACACGCAATTAGACGTATGTATCCATACTTACATGCACTTACACGCACTTATACGCACTTACATGCACTTACACGTACTTACACGCACTTATAGATACTTATATGCACTAACATATACTTACACGCACTTGCACGTACGTACACGCACTTACACGCACTTACACGGACTTACACACACTTACACATACTTACACGTACTTACATACACTTATACACTCTTACACGCACTTACACGAGCTTACACAAAATTACACCTACTTAAACTGCACGTATACGTACTTACATGCACTTAGACGCATTTACACGCACTTACACACAATTACACACACTTACACGAACGTAAACCGCACTTATTCGCACTTACACACACTTGCATGCACTCATACGCACTTAACACACACTTACACACACTTATACAAACTTACACGTACTTACACGCACTTACATGCTCTTACACGCACTTATACGTACTAACAAGCACTTACATGCACTTACGCACACTTACACGTACTTATACGCACTTACTTGCACTTACTCGACTTACACCCACTTACACTCACTTACACACACTTATACACACTTACACGTGCTTACATGCACTTACATATACTTTCACACACTTACTTGCACTTCCACGCACTTACACGTACGTACACGTACTTACACGCACTTACACACACTTACACGGACTTACACACACTTACACGAACTTAAACTGCACCTAAACACACTTATACACACTTATACGCACTAACACGCACTTATACGCACTTTTAGCACTTACACGTACTTACACACATTTATACGAATTTACACGTACTTACACGTACTTACACTCACTTACACAAACTTAAACCACACTTACACACACTTACATGCACTTACACACTCTTACACACACTCATACGCACTAACACGCACTTACACGCATTCACACACACTTACACGCACTTACACGCACTTACACACACTTACACGCACTTATATGCACTTACACACACTTACACACACTTACACACACTTACACATCCTTACACGAACATACATTCACTCACACAAACTTACCCATACTTACATGCATCTACACGTACCTACACGCACTTACACACACCTACACGCACCTACATGTGTTTACATGAAATCTGCCGCACACGCAAATATACCGCGAGGGAGACCGAGTCATGGACTTCCGTGATGGAGTTGAGGCGAGTGAGGGGTGGTCTTTGGGCAAAGGGAGAGAACCACAGTTGATCCTCATGGTGGAGGGGCAGAATGGGCACCTTTCCGGGCTTGTGTTGGGCTGTTTATGGGTGTGGGGAAGGCTGGAATTGTGCCTGGTGGTAGACCCGTGGAATTGGCTGTTCATTAACAATGGCTTCATATTTGGGGTTCCGCGGAAGAGGCAAAACGAGGGCAGGGGGTGTGTCTGCGGATTAGGCAACTTGGGAGGGGAAGTTGGGCGACTTTGGGGTCCGCGGAATGCCTCAAAACATGGTGCAAGGTTCAGCCGCGGATTTGGGTTGTTTGGGAGGCCATCGGAGCAAGTTTTGGGTGCGGGGAGGGCGTGAGAAAGTGCCATGATGGTCAGGAGCGGAATGGGCATGTTTGGGAAGGTGTTTTGTGGCTAAGGTGAGAAAGAAGTGCTGCGGAATGGTGCTGGGTGCCTAACCCGCGGAATTGCCTTGCTAGTAACAACAGAGAAGCAAGTTACAGTGCCGCGGAAGAGGCGGAAAGTTGCCATGGTGTTGACCCACGGATTTGCCACATTTCTGATGGTGTTGGGGTCACCTGTGTGGGAAAGAGGGGCGCGGAAAGAGGCCTCCAAGTGTATCCGCGGATTTGATGTTTGGAGGAGAGGCGTGTGAGGGCGGAACAAGAGGCACAAGTGATGCGGACAAAAGAAGGGGTCACACAAGGTGCGGAAGTGTTGTACAAGACGCGGGAAGACAACCGGACCAAGAATGGCGGGAACCACAAGGCGCGAAGACCAAGAAGTGGCGGGAGGCGGCGCGACAAGCAAGGA
>SZWC01002770.1:85245-106260 GCA_023375785.1 Penium margaritaceum | reverse complement strand
AGTTTACCAAGTACCTTAAACGGCTATGAATCATAACACGAGTCAGCCACGGCCAGAGTGTCCAATCACAGTGCATATACTCTAGGCATGACCTTACATGTATAAACAAAGTAGAATACAGGAGGCTCGTTGTGGCTATTGTGCGCAATGCCTTGACAAAGCTGGCCTGTGCCACTGACCATGACCACAAATATATCCAAGTGACACTTACTTCTATGAATCATAACACGAGTCAGCCACGGTCAGAGTGACCAATCACAGTTCAGATGTACTATGCATGACCTTACAGGTATCAACAAGGTAGAACACTGGTGGCTTGGTACGGCTATTGTGCGCAATGCCTTGACAAAGTTGGCATGTGCCACTGAACATAACCACAAAGTTTACCAAGTACCTTGAACGGCTATGAATCATAACACGAGTCAGCCACGGTCAGAGTGTCCAATCACAGCGCACATCTAATATGCATGTTCTTGCAATTATAAACAAGGTAAAAAACCGGTGGCTTGGTATGGCTATTGTGCTTAATGCCTTGACAAAGTTGGCACGTGCCACTGACCATGACCACAAAGTTTACCAAGTACCTTAAACGGCTATGAATCATAACACGAGTCAGCCACGATCAGAGTGTCCAATCACAGTACATATGTACTAGGCATGATCTTGCAAGTACAAACTGTCAGAAGAATACAGACACGAGAACATCAGCGGCAGAAGCAGGCAGAAGCGTCAAAACACGCAAGCATAGGTCAGCGAAGTGATGTAGGCAAGGGCGGTCCAAGGAGTTAGTCGCGAGAGCTGATAGAAGCTGAGAGGCGAGATAGCTGAGGTAGATGTGAGAAGGAGTGCTGGCAAGAGGAGTGATGATTGGTGGAGTGTGAGAGCTGAGCGAAGGAGCGAGAGTGACGGAGCGAAGTGTTGAGAGGAGTTGGCAAAGACAATGAATGTGAGGAGCGAGCAGAGCGAAGACACGGCGGCGAAGCCGCGGAACCAAAGGGGAACAGGATGAGTAGAACTGTTCTGTTTGACTCGAGGGAATGAACCTCCTCGGTATATATGGACAGAACAGGACAAATGTATGTGCAATGACTTCTTCCCAGTTGACGGACGTGGGTGACAGGTGTCACTTGTTTAGGGGGTAACTCGGTCTCAACGGTCCTGAGATCCTACTGTTGGTGACCGAGGTGGTTCGGACTTGAGCTTGAACCGTTATTGAGAAAAGGGGGATCTTTTCCTTGCCGAGTGACCAGAGTGAGTTTCTTGATGCCAATTTCTGACACCCCCCTTGAAATTCACAATGGTCATTCAGGCAGTTCAGATAGGCTGATCCATGAGTATTTTTAGTCCTCTTCTGTTGAAGGTGTGGCCACTGATAGTGGGGAAGGAGGACCAGGAAGATACTCAGGGTGGGGAACCCTCAGTGGTGCCCGGAGGTCTCTCACCCTGACCCGTTGTGGACGACTGAGCCATCGACGCTCTCCTCTCGTTTCGCTGACTTCTCTCAGTTCCAGAGTTAGAGCGTAGATGTTAGATACCTGAACATCATAGTGTCCGAGAGATGATCGGAAGGGCTCTTCAGTAGTGAGCCAGAGAATGATAAGTGCCTGATACTTAGCATAGAAGTAGTCTTGCCAGTATCGGGCAACTTCTTGATTGTCGTTGAAGTTGTAGTGGTCGGAGTGGAAGTAGCCTCTTCGCTGAGAGAAGATGGTCCAGAGATTGATATGGCGCATCTCTACATTCGTAGTTCTTCGTAGAGTTGTGTGCCAGATGTGGTAGTAGAGTTGAAGTGAAGAATTGGAATCCGTCTGGCAATGCCGAATGTTTCAGGAGAGATTTGCCGTTGGTCCCACCAAGAGGTTGAACGTTGTCCCGCCATGTGGATTTGGTTGAAGGGATGGAGTCAGGTCTGGCAGAGACTGAAAGGAGAGGAACCCACTGGAGGATGAAGTGAGAGCAGATGTTACGTTTTTGTGTTGGAGAAGGTATGTTGTTCGGGGAGGAGAAGATTCGACCATGTGAAGGCGCTGTCCAGGTTAAGGGATAGTGCTGAGGAAGGGGAAGCAATTTGTGATTTAGTGGGAGCGCAGACTGGTTGAGTGTGTTGATGGAGGTTTCGGCGTGAGGGCAGGTCGCCGCGGAACAGGTGATACGACTGGGCACATCCTTGTGTCGAGCTTGAAGGTGATGCAGATGATGAGGAATTGATTGACGATGAGTGGGTTTCGGCGTGGGGGCAGGTCGTCGCAAAAGCGGGCGATGCGACCTGGCGGATTCTTATGCCGAGTGGAGCGGAAGCGGATGACTGCGGAGGAACGATGGATGATTGAGTGGGCGCAGGGGCGAGACCACGTGCACGATTTAAAGAGGAGAGTAGGATGCAGCAAGGGTAACTCTATGGTCATGGTCAGTGGCACATGCGAACTTTGTCAAGACACTGCGCACAATAGCCACACCGAGCCACCAGTATTCTACATTATTTATACCTGTAATATCATGCACAGTACATATGCACTGTGATTGGACACTCTGACCGTGGCTGACTCGTGTTATGATTCATAGCCGTTTAATGTACTTGGTAAACTTTGTGGGCATGGTGAGTGCCACATGCCAACTTTGTCAAGGCATTGCGAAGAATAGCCGTGCCACGCCACATGTTTTTTTCCTTGTTTTTACATGCAAGGTCATGTCCAGTACATCTGAACGGTGATTGGACACGTTGACCGTGGCTGACTCGTGTTAAGATTCGTAGAAGTTAAACTCACTTTGTAAACTTTGTGGTCATGGTCAGTGGCACATGCCGACTTTGTCAAGGCATTGCGCACAATAGCCACACCGAGCCACCAGTATTCTACCTTGTTTGAACATGCAAGACCATGCCTAGTACATCTGCTCTGTGATTGGACACTCTGACCGTGGCTGACTTGTGTTATGATCAATAGAAGTAAAGGTCACTTGGATACATTTGTGGTCATGATTAGTGACACGTGCCAACTTTATCAAGGCATTGCGCACAAAAGCCACACCGAGTCACCACTATTCTACCTTGTTTATACCTGCAAGGTCCTGCCCGGTATACTTGCACTGTGATTGGTCACTCTTACCGTGGCTGACTCGTGGTATGATTCATAGCCGTTTAAGGTACTTGGTAAACTTTGTGGTCATGGTCAGTGGCACATGCCAAGTTTGTCAAGGCATTGGGCACAATAGCCTTGCCAAGACACCAGTTTTTTTCCTTGTTTATACGTGCAAGGTCATGCATATTAGATGTTCGCTGTGATTGGGCACTCTGACCGTAGCTGACTCGTGTTACGATTCGTAGAAGTTAAAGTCACTTGGTAAACTTTGTGGTCATGGTCTGTGGCACATGCCAACTTTGTCAGGGCAATGCGCACAATAGCCACACCGAGCCACCAGTATTGTACCTTGTTTATACTTGTAAGGTCATGCCCTGTATGTCTACACTGTGATTGCACACTCTGACCGTGGCTGACTCGTATTATGATCAATAGAAGTAAATGTCACTTGGATACATTTGTGGTCATGGTCAGTGGCACATGCCAACTAAGTCAAGGCAATGCGCGCAATAGCCATGCCAAGCCACTGGTTTTTTACCTTGTTTGTAAATGCAAGGTCGTGCATATCAGATGTTCACTGTGATTAGGCACTCTGACTGTGGCTGAATCCACTTACGATTCATATATGTTAAGTCACTTGGTAAACTTTGTGGTCATGGTCAGTGGCACATGACAACTTTTTCAAGGCATTGCGCACACTAGCCACACCCAGCTACCAGAATTCTACCTTGTTTGAACCTGTAATATCATTCCTAGTAATTTTACATTGCGCTTTGACACTCTGACTGTTGCTGAATCCTGTTATGATCAATAAAAGTAAACACAACTTGGATACATCTGTGGTCATGGTCTGTGGCACATGCCAACTTTGTCAAGGTATTGCACACAATAGCCACACCGAGCCACCCGTATTATACCTTGTTTATACCTGTAAGGTCATGCCCGGTATATCTTCACTGTGATTGGACACTCTGACCGTGGCTGACTCGTGTTATGATTCATAGCCGTTTAATGTAATTGGTAAACTTTGTGGTCATGGTCAGTGGCACATGCCAACTTTCTTTGTCAAGGCATTGCACATAATAGCCACACCGAGTCACCAGTATTCTACCTTGTTTGCACGTGCAAGATCATGCCTAGTACATCTGCACTGTGATTGGACACTCTGACCGTGGTGGACTCGTGTTATGATCAATAGAAGTAAAAGTCACTAGGATATACTTGTGGTCATGGTCAGTGGCACATGCCAACTTTGTCAGGGAATTGCGCACAATAGCCACACCGAGCCACCAGTATTGTACCTTGTTTATACTTGTGAGGTCATGCCCTGTATGTCTACACTGTGATTGCACACTCTGACCGTGGCTGACTTGTATTATGATCAATAGAAGTAAATGTCACTTGGATACATTTGTGGTCATGGTCAGTGGCACATGCCAACTAAGTCAAGGCAATGCGCGCACTAGCCATGCCAAGCCACTGGTTTTTTACCTTGTTTGTAAATGCAAGGTCATGCATATTAGATGTTCACTGTGATTAGGCACTCTGACTGTGGCTGACTTGTGTTGCAATTCATAGATGTTAAAGTCACTTGGTAAACTTTGTGGTCATGGTCAGTGGCACATGCCAACGTTTTCAAGGCATTGTGCACAATAGCCACACCCAGCTACCAGTATTCTACCTTGTTTGAACCTGTAAGATCATTATTGGTACTTTTACATTGTGATTGGACACTCTGACTGTGGCTGACTCCTGTTATGATCAATAGAAGTAAACGTAACTTGGATACATTTGTGGTCATGGTATGTGGCACATGCCAACTTTGTCAAGGTATTGCACACAATAGCCACACCGAGCGACCCGTATTATACCTTGTTTATACCTGTAACATCATGCCCAGTATATCGTCACTGTGATTGGACACTCTGACCGTGGTGGACTCGTGTTATGATCAATAGAAGTAAAAGTCACTAGGATATATTTGTGGTCATGGTCAGTGGCACATGCCAACGTTTTCAAGGCATTCCACACAATAGCCACACCAAGCCACCAGTATTCTACCTTGTTTGCACTTGCAAGATCATGCCTAGTACATCAGCACTGTGATTGGACACTCTGACCGTGGTTGACTCGTGTTATGATTCATAGCCGTTTAAGGTACTTGGTAAACTCTGTGGTCATGGTCAGTGCCACATGCCAACTTTGTCAAGGCATTGCGCACAATAACCGTGCCAAGCCACACGTTTTTTACCTTGTTTATACCTGCAAGGTCATGCCTAGTACATCTAAACTGTGATTGGGCACTCTGACCGTGGCTGACTCGTGTTACGATTTGTAGAAGTTAAAGTCACTTGGTACACTTTGTGGTCATGGTCAGTGGCACATGCCAACTTTGTCAAGGCATTGCGCACAATAGCCTTACCGAGCCACCAGTATTATACCTCGTTTGGACCTGCAAGATCATGCCTAGTTAATGTGCATTGTGATTGGACACTCTGACCGTGGGTGACCTGTGTTATGATCAATGGAAGTAAAAGTCACTTGGATACATTTGTGGTCATGTTCAGTGACACTTGCCAATTTTGTCAAGGCATTGTGCACAATAGCCACACTGAGCCACCAGTATTCTACCTTGTTTATACCTGTAAGGTCATGTTCAGTATATCTGCACTGTCATTGGACACTCTGACCGTGGCTGACTCGTGTTATGATTCATAGCCGTTTAAGGTAATTCGTAAACTTTGTGGTCATGGCCAGTGGCACGTGCCAACTTTGTCAAGGCATTGTGGACAATAGCCGTGCAAAGACACCAGTTTTTTACCCTGTTTAAACCTGCAAGGTCATGCATATTAGATGTGCACTGTGATTGGGCACTCCGACTCTGGCTGACATGTGTTACGATTCAAAGACGTTTAACTCACTTGGTAATCGTTGTGGTCATGGTCAGTGGCACATGCCAACTTTGTCAAGGCATTGCGCACAATAGCCACACTGAGCCACCAGTATTCCACCTTGTTCATACCTACAAGGTCATGCCTAGTATATCTGCACTGTGATTGGACACTCTGACCGTGACTGACTCGTGTTATGATCAATAGAAGTAAAAGTCACTTGGATACATTTGTGGTCATGGTCAGTGGCACATGTCAACCTTGTCAAGGCATTGCGCACAATAGCCGTGCCAAACCACCGGTTTTTTTATCTTGCTTATACATGCAAGGTCATGCATATTAGATGTGCACTATGATTGGGCACTCTGACTGTGGCTGACTCATGTTACGATTTGTAGAAGTTAAAGTCACTTGGTAAACTTTGTGGTCATGGTCAGTGGCACATGCCAACTTTGTCAAGGCATTAAGCACAATAGCCACACCGAGCCAACAGTGTTCTACCTTGTTTGTACCTGCAAGGTCATGCCTAGTACAGATGCACTGTGATTGGACACTCTGACCGTGGCTGACTCGTGTTACGATTCAAAGCCGCTTAAGTTACTTGGTAAACTTGGTGGTCATGACCAGTGGCCCATGCCAACTTTGTCATGGCATTGCGCACAATAGCCACCCGAAGCCACCAGTATTCTACCTTGTTTGCACCTCCAAGATCATGCCTAGTACATCTGCACTGTGATTGGACACACTGACCGTGGCTACCTCGTGTTATGATGAATAGAAGTAAAAGTCACTTGGATACATTTGTGATCATGGTCAGTGGCACATGCCACATTTGTCAAGGCATTGCGCACAATAGCCACACCGAGCCACCAGCATTCTACCTTGTTTGCACTTGCAAGGTCATGCCCAGTATATCTGCAATGTGAGTGGACACTCTGACCGTGGTCAACTCGTGTTATGATTCATAGCCGTTTAAGGTACTTGGTAAACTTTGTGGTCATGGTCAGTGGCCCATGCCAACTTTGTCAAGTCATTGCGCACAATAGCCGTGCCAAGACACCAGTTTTTTACCCTGTTAATATATGCAAGGTCATCCCTAGTACATCTGATTTGTGATTGGGCACTCTGACTGTGGCTGACTCGTGTTACAATTTGTAGAAGTTAAAGTCACATGGTAAACTTTGTGGTCATGGTCAGTGGCTCGTGCCAGCTTTGTCAAGGCATTGCGCACAATAGCCGTGCCAAGATACCGGAAATTTACCCAGTTTATACATGCAAAGTCATGCATATAATATGTACACTGTGATTGGGCACTCCGACTGTGGCTGACACGTGTTACAATTGAAAGAAGTTAAAGTCACTTGGTAAACTCTGTGGTCATGGTCAGTGGCACATGCCAACTTTGTCAAGACACTGCGCACAATAGCCACACTGAGCCACCAGTATTCTACCTTAGTTATACCTGTAAGATCATGCACAGTACATATGCACTGTGATTGGACACTCTGACCGTGGCTGCCTTGTGTTATGATTCATAGCCGTTTAATGTACTTGGTAAACGTTGTGGGCATGGTGAGTGCCACATGCCAACTTTGTCAAGGCATTGCGCAGAATAGCCGTGCCACACCACAGGTTTTTTACCTTGGTTATACCTGCAAGGTCATGTCCAGTATATCTGAACTGTGATTGGACGCTTTGACCGTGGCTGACTCGTGTTAGGATTCGTAGAAGTTAAAGTCACTTGGTAAACTTTGTGGTCATGGTCAGTGGCACATGCCAACTTTGTCAAGGCATTGCGCACAATAGCCACACTGAGCCACCAATATTCTACCTTGTTTATACCTGCAAGGTTATGCCCAATACATCTGCACTGTGATTGGACACTCTAATTGTGGCTGATGCGGGTTAAGATTCGTAGAAGTTAAACTCACTTCGTAAACTTTGTGGTCATGGTCAGTGGCACACGCCGACTTTGTCAAGGCATCGCGCACAATAGCCACACCGAGCCACCAGTATTCTACGTTGTTTGAACCTGCAAGACCATGCCTAGTACATCTGCGCTGTGATCGGACACTCTGACCGTGGCTGACTTGTGTTATGATCAATAGAAGTAAAAGTCACTTGGATACATTTGAAGTCATGGTTAGTGACACGTACCAACTTTATCAAGGCATTGCGCACAATAGCCACACCGAGCCACCCGTATTCTACCTTGTTTAGACCTGTAAGGTCCTGCCCAGTATACCTGCACTGTGATTGGACACTCTTACCGTGGCTGACTCGTGCTATGATTCATAGCCGTTTAAGGTACTTGGTAGACTTTGTGGTCATGGTCAGTGGCACATGCCAAGTTTGTCAGGGCATTGGGCACAATAGCCGTGCCAAGACACCAGTTTTTTTCCTTGTTTATACGTGCAAGGTCATGCATATTAGATGTTTGCTGTGATTGGGCACTCTGACCGTGGCTGACTCGTGTTACGATTCGTAGAAGTTAAAGTCACTTGGTAAACTTTGTGGTCATGGTCTGTGGCACATGCCATATTTGTCAGTGCATTGCGCACAATAGACACACCGAGCCACCAGTATTGTACCTTGTTTATACTTGTAAGGTCATGCCCTGTATGTACACTGTGATTGCACACTCTGACCGTGGCTGACTCGTATTATGATCAATAGAAGTAAATGTTACTTGGATACATTTGTGGTCATGGTCAGTGGCACATGCCAACTAAGTCAAGGCAATGCGCACAATAGCCATGCCCAGCCACTGCTTTTTTACCTTGTTTGTAAATGCAAGGTCATGCATATCAGATGTTCACTGTGATTAGGCACTCTGACTGTGGCTGACTCGTGTTACAATTCATAGATGTTAAAGTCACTTGGTAAACTTTGTGGTCATGGTCAGTGGCACATGACAACTTTTTCAAGGCATTGCGCACAAAAGCCACACCCAGCTACCAGAATTCTACCTTGTTTGAACCTGTAAGATCATTCCTAGTACTTTTACATTGTGATTTGACACTCTGACTGTGGCTGACTCCTGTTATGATCAATAGAAGTAAACGTAACTTGGATACATCTGTGGTCATTGTCCGTGGCACATGCCAACTTTGTCAAGGTATTGCACACAATAGCCACACCGAGCCACCCGTATTATACCTTGTTTACACCTGTAAGGTCATGCCCAGTATATCTTCACTGTGATTGAACACTCCGACCGTGGCTGACTCGTGTTATGATTCATAGCCGTTTAATGTAATTGGTAAACTTTGTGGTCATGGTCAGTGGCACATGCCAACTTTCTTTGTCAAGGCATTGCACATAATAGCCACACCGAGTCACCAGTATTCTACCTTGTTTGCACGTGCAACATCATGCCTAGTACATCTGCACTGTGATTGGACACTCTGACCGTGGCGGACTCGTGTTATGATCAATAGAAGTAAAATTCACTAGGATATATTTGTGGTCATGGTCAGTGGCACATGCCAACGTTTTCAAGGCATTCCACACAATAGCCACACCGAGCCACCAGTATTCTACCTTGTTTGCACTTGCAAGATCATGCCTAGTACATCAGCACTGTGGTTGGACACTCTGACCGTGGTTGACTCGTGTTATGATTCATAGCCGTTTAAGGTACTTGGTAAACTCTGTGGTCATGGTCAGTGCCACATGCCAACTTTGTCAAGGCATTGCGCACAATAACCGTGCCAAGCCACACGTTTTTTACCTTGTTTATACCTGCAAGGTCATGCCTAGTACATCTAAACTGTGATTGGGCACTCTGACCGTGGCTGACTCGTGGTACGATTCGTAGAAGTTAAAGTCACTTGGTACACTTTGTGGTCATGGTCAGTGGCACATGCCAACTTTGTCAAGGCATTGCGCACAATAGCCTCACCGAGCCACCCGTATTATACCTTGTTTGGACCTGCAAGATCATGCCTAGTTAATGTGCATTGTGATTGGACACTCTGACCGTGGGTGACCTGTGTTATGATCAATAGAAGTATAAGTCACTTGGATACATTCGTGGTCATGTTCAGTGACACGTGCCAACTTTGTCAAGGCATTGCGCACAATAGCTACACTGAGCCACCAGTATTCTACCTTGTTTATACCTGTAAGGTCATGCCCAGTATATCTGCACAGTCATTGGACACTCTGACCGTGGCTGACTCGTGTTATGATTCATAGCCGTTTAATGTACTTGGTAAACTTTGTGGTCATGGTCAGTGGCACGTGCCAGCTTTGTCAAGGCATTGTGCACAATAGCCGTGCCAAGACACCGGTTTTTTACCCTGTTTATACCTGCAAGGTCATGCATATTAGATGTGCACTGTGATTGGGCACTCCAACTCTGGCTGACATGTGTTACGATTCAAAGACGTTTAACTCACTTAGTAATCCTTGTGGTCATGGTCAGTGGCACATGCCAACTTTGTCAAGGCATTTTGCACAATAGCCACACTGAGCCACCAGTATTCTACCTTGTTCATACCTACAAGGTCATGCCTAGTATATCTGCACTGTGATTGGACACTCTGACCGTGACTGACTCGTGTTATGATCAATAGAAGTAAAAGTCACTTGGATACATTTGTGGTCATGGTCAGTGGCACATGCCAACTTTGTCAATGCATTGCGCTCAATAGCCACACCGAGCCACCAGTATTCTACCTTGTTTGCACCCGCAAGATCATGCCTAATACATCTGCATTGTGATTGGACACTCTGACGGTGGCTGACTTGTGTTATGATCAATAGAAGTAAAAGTCAGTTGGATACATTTGTGGTCATAGTCAGTGGCACATGCCAACTATGTCAAGGCATTGCGCACAATAGGGACACCGAGCCACCAGTATTCTATCTTGTTTGTACCTGCAAGATCATGCCTAGTACATCTGCATTGTGATTGGACACTTTGACCGTGGCTGACTCGTGTTATGATCAAGAGAAGTACCAGTCACTTGGATACATGTGTGGTCATGGTCAGTGGCACATGCCAACTTTGTCAAGGCAGTGCGCACAATAGCCGTACCAAGCCACCGGTTTTCTACGTTGTTTATATCTGCAAGGTCATGCATATAAGATATGCACTATGATTGGGCACCCTGACTGTGGCAGACTCATCTTACGGTTCGTATAAGTTAAAGTCACTTGGCAATCTTTGTGGTCATGGACAGTGACACATGCCAAATTTGTCAAGGCATTGCGCATAATAGCCGTAGCAAGCCACCGGTTTTTTACCTTGTTTATTCCTTAAAGGTCATGCATATAAGATGTGCACTGTGATTGGGCACTTGGACCGTGGCTGACTCGTGTTACGATCAATAGAAGTAAAAGTCACTTGGATACATTTGTGGTCATGGTCAGTGGCACATGCGAACATTTATAAGGCATTGCGCAGAATAGCCACACCAGGCCACCAGTATTCTACCATGTTTGCACATGCAAGATCATGCCTAGTACATTTGCACTGTGATTGGACACTCTGAACGTGGCTGACTCTTGTTATGATTCATAGAAGTTAAAGTTACTTGGTAAACTTTGTGGTCATGGTCAGTGGCACATGCCAACTTTGTCAAGGCATTGCGCACAATAGCCACACCGAGCCACCAGTATTCTACCTTGTTTGCACCTGAAAGATCGTGCCTAGTACATCTGCACAGTAATCGGACACTCTGACCGTGGCTGATTCGTGTTATGATCGATAGAAGTAAAAGTCACTTGGATATATTTGTGGTCATGGTCAGTGGCACATGCCAACTTTGTCAAGGCATTGCACACAATAGCCACACCGGGCCACCCAAATACTACCTTGTTTGAACCTGCAAGATCATGCCTAGTACATCTACACTGTGATTGGACACTCTGACCGTGGCTGACTCGTGTTATGGTCAATTGAAGAAAAAATCAGTTGGATACATCTGTGGTCATGGTCAGTGGCACATGCCAACTTTGTCAAGGCATTGCGTACAATAGCCACACCGAGCCACCAGCATTCTACCTTGTTTGTACCTGCAAGGTCATGCCCAGCATATCTGCACTGTGATTGGACACTCTGACCGTGGCTGACTCCTGTTTTTATTTATAGCCATTCAAGGTACTTGGTAAACGTTTTGGTCATGGTCAGTGGCACATGCCAACTTTGTCAAGGCATTACGCACAATAGCCGTGCCAAGCCACCGGTGTTTTACCTTGTTTATACCTACAAGGTCATGCCTAGTACATCTGAACTGTGACTGGGCACTCTTTCTGTGGCTGAATCGTGTTACGATTCGTAGATGTTAAAATCACCTGGTAAACTTTGTGGTCATGGTCAGTGGCACATGCCAACTTTGTCAAGGCATTGCACACAAAAGCCGTGCCAAGCCACCAGTATTCTACCTTGTTTGCACCTGCAAGGTCATGTCTAGTACATCTTCAAATATGATTGGACAGTCTGACCGTAGCTGACTCGTGTTATGATCAATAGAAGTAAAAGTCAGTTGGATACATCTGTGGTCATGGTCAGTGGCACATGCCAACTTTGTCAAGGCATTGCGCACAATAGCCACACCGAGCCACCAGTATTCTACCTTTTTTATACCTGCAAGATCATGCCTAGTACATCTACACTGTGATTGGACACCCTGACCGTGGCTGACTCATGTTGTGATCAATAGAAGTAAAACTCTTTTGGATACATTTGTGGTCATGGTCAGTGGCAATTGACAACTTTGTCAAGGCATTGCGCACAATAGGCACACCGAGCCACCCGTATTCTAACTTTTTTGTACCTTCAAGGTCATGCCCATTTCATCTGCACTGTGATTTGACACTCTGACTGTGGCTGACTCGTGTTATGCTTCATAGCAGTGTGAGGTACTTGGTATACTTTGTGGTCATGGTCAGTGGCACAAGCCAACATTGTCAAGGCATTGCGCACAATAGCCGTGCCAAGCCACCGGTGTTGACCTTGTTTCCACCTGCAAGGTCATGCATATTAGATGTGCACTGTGACTGGGCACTTTAACCGTGGCTGACTCATGTTACGATTCGTAGAAGTTAAAGTCACTTGGAAAACTTTGTGGTCATTGTCAGTGGCACATGCCAACATTGTCAAGGCATTGCGCACAATAGCCACACCGGGCCACAATCATTCTACCTTGTTTGCACCTGCAAGATCATGCCTAGTACATCTGCACTGTGATTGGACACCATGACCGTGGCTGACTAGTGTTATGATCAATAGAAGAAAAAATCACGTGGATACATTTGTGGTCATGGTCAGTGGCACATTCCAGCTTTGTCACGACATTGCGCACAATAGCCACACCAAGCCACCTGTATTCTACCTTGTTTAGACTTGCAAGGTCATGCTCAGTGTATCTGCACTGCGATTGGACACTCTGACCGTGGCTGACTCGTGTTATGATTCATAGCCGTTTAAGGTACTCAGTAAATTTTGTGGTCATGGTCAGTGGCACATGCCAACTTTGTCAAGGCATCGCGCACAATTGCTGTGCCAAGCCACCAGTTTTTTACCTTGCTTATGCCTGCAAGGCCATGCGTATTAGATGTGCACTGTGATTGGGCACTCTAACTGTGGCTGACTTGTGTTACGATTATTAGAAGTTAAAGACACTTGGTAAGCTTTGTGGTCATGGTCAGTGGCACATGTCAACTTTATCAAGGCATTGCGCACAATAGCCACACCAAGCCACCAGTATTCTACCTTGTTTGCACCTGAAATATTGTGCCCAGTACATCTGCAATGTGATTGGGCACTCTGACTGTTGCTAACTCGTGTTACGATTCAGAGAAGTTAAAGTCACATGGAAACCTTTGTGGTCATGGTCTGTGGCACATGCCAACTTTGTCAAGGCATTGCGCACAATAGCCACACCAAGCCACCTGTATTCTACCTTGTTTAGACTTGCAAGGTCATGCTCAGTGTATCTGCACTGCGATTGGACACTCTGACCGTGGCTGACTCGTGTTATGATTCATAGCCGTGTGAGGTACTTGGTATACTTTGTGGTCATGGTAACTGGCACATGCCAACATTGTCAAGGCATTGCGCACAATAGCCACACCAAGCCACCTGTATTCTACCTTGTTTAGACTTGCAAGGTCATGCTCAGTGTATCTGCACTGCGATTGGACACTCTGACCGTGGCTGACTCGTGTTATGATTCATAGCCGTGTGAGGTACTTGGTATACTTTGTGGTCATGGTAACTGGCACATGCCAACATTGTCAAGGCATTGCGCACAATAGCCACACCAAGCCACCTGTATTCTACCTTGTTTAGACTTGCAAGGTCATGCTCAGTGTATCTGCACTGCGATTGGACACTCTGACCGTGGCTGACTCGTGTTATGATTCATAGCCGTGTGAGGTACTTGGTATACTTTGTGGTCATGGTAACTGGCACATGCCAACATTGTCAAGGCATTGCGCACAATAGCCACACCAAGCCACCTGTATTCTACCTTGTTTAGACTTGCAAGGTCATGCTCAGTGTATCTGCACTGCGATTGGACACTCTGACCGTGGCTGACTCGTGTTATGATTCATAGCCGTGTGAGGTACTTGGTATACTTTGTGGTCATGGTAACTGGCACATGCCAACATTGTCAAGGCATTGCGCACAATAGCCACACCAAGCCACCTGTATTCTACCTTGTTTAGACTTGCAAGGTCATGCTCAGTGTATCTGCACTGCGATTGGACACTCTGACCGTGGCTGACTCGTGTTATGATTCATAGCCGTGTGAGGTACTTGGTATACTTTGTGGTCATGGTAACTGGCACATGCCAACATTGTCAAGGCATTGCGCACAATAGCCACACCAAGCCACCTGTATTCTACCTTGTTTAGACTTGCAAGGTCATGCTCAGTGTATCTGCACTGCGATTGGACACTCTGACCGTGGCTGACTCGTGTTATGATTCATAGCCGTTTAATGCACTTGGTAAACGTTGTGGTCATGGTCAGTGGCACATGCCAACTTTGTCGAGGCATTGCGCACAATAGCCACACTGAGCCACCAGAATTATACCCAGTTTGTACCTGCAAGGTCATGCCCAGTATATCTGCACTGTGATTGGACACTGTGACCGTGGCTGACACGTGTTATGATTCATATCCGTTTAAGGTACTTGGTAAAATTTGTGGTCATGGTCAGTGGCACATGCCAACTTTGTCAAGGCATTGCGCACAATAGCCGTGCCAAGCCAGCGGTGTTTTACCTTTTTTCTACCTACAATTTCATGCCTAGTACATATGAACTATGATTGGGCACTCTGACTGTGGCTGAATCGTGTTACGATTCGTAGAAGTTAAAGGCACTTGGTAAACCTTTTGGTCATGGTCAGTGGCACATGCCAACTTTGTCAAGGCATTGCACATAATAGCCATGCCAAGCCACAAGTATTATACATTGTTTGCCCTTGCAAGATCATGCCTAGTACATCTGGACTTTGATTGGACACTCTGACCGTGGCTGACTCGTGTTATGATCAATAGAAGTAAACGTCACTTGGATACATTTGTGGTCATGGTCAGTGGTACATGCCAACTTTGTCAAGGCATTGCGCACAATAGCTACACCGAGCCACTAGTTTTCTACCTTGTTTATACCTGCAAGATCATGCCTAGTACATCTGCACTGTGATTGGATACTCTGACCGTGGTTGACTCGTGTTATGATCAATAGAAGTAAAAGTCACTTGGATACATCCGTGGTCATGGGCAGTGGCACATAACAACTTTGTCAAGGCATTGCGCACAATAGCCACTCCAAGCCACCAGTTGTCTACCTTGTTTGTACTTGCATGGTCATGCCTAGTTCATCTGCACTGTGATTGGACACTCTGACCGTGGCTGACTCGTGTTATGATTCATAGCCGTGTGAGGTACTTGGTATACTTTGTGGTCATGGTAACTGGCACATGCCAACATTGTCAAGGCATTGCGCGCAATAGCCGTGCCAAGCCACCGGTTTTTCACCTTTTTNATGCATGTTAGATGTGCACTGTGACTGGGCACTCTAACCGTGGCTGACTCATGTTACGATTCGTAGAAGTTAAAGTCACCTGGAAAACTTTGTGGTCTTGGTCAGTGGCACATGCCGACATTGTCAAGGCATTGCGCAAAATAGCCACACTGAGCCACCAGTATTCTACCTTGTTTGCACGTGCAAGATCATGCCTAGTAAATATGCACTGTGATTGGACATTCGAACTGTTGGTGACTCCTGTTTTCATCAATAGAAGTAAATGTCACTTGGATACGTTTGTGGGCATGGTCAGTGGCACATGCCAACATTGGCAAGATATTGCGCACAATAGCCACACCAAGCAACCTGTATTGTACCTTGTTTATCCATGCCAACTTTGTCAATGCATTGCGCACAATAGCCACTCCGAGCCAACAGTGTTCTACCGTGTTTGCACCTGCAAGGTCATGCCTAGTACAGCTGCACTGTGAGTGGACACTCTGACCGTGGCTGACTCGTGTTATGATTCATAGCCGCTTAAGGTACTTGGGAAACTTGGTGGTCATGACCAGTGGCCCATGCCAACTTTGTCATGGCATTGCGCACAATAGCCACCCAAAGCCACCAGTATTCTACCTTGTTTGCACCTCCAAGATCATGCCTAGTACATCTGCACTGTGATTGGACACACTGACTGTGGCTGCCTCGTGTTATGATGAATAGAAGTAAAAGTCACTTGGATACATTTGTGGTCATGGTCAGTGGCACATGCCAACTTTGTCAAGGCATTGCGCACAATAGCCACACCGAGCCAGCGGTATTCTACCTTGTTTGCATCTGCAAGGTCATGCCCAGTATATCTGCAATGTGAGTGGACACTCTGACCATGGTCAACTCGTGTTATGATTCATAGCCGTTTAAGGTACTTGGTGAACTTTGTGGTCATGGTCAGTGGCCCATGCCAACTTTGTCAAGTCATTCCGCACAATAGCCGTGCCAAGACAACGGTTTTTTACCCTGTTTATATCTGCAAGGTCATCCCTAGTACATCTGATTTGTGATTGGGCACTCTGACTGTGGCTGACTCGTGTTACACTTTGTAGAAGTTCAAGCCACATGGTAAACTTTGTGGTCATGGTCAGTGGCACGTGCCAACTTTGTCAAGGCATTGTGCACAATAGCCGTGCCAAGATACCGGAAATTTACCCAGTTCATACCTGCAAGGTCATGCATATAAGATGTACACTGTGATTGGGCACTCCAACTGTGGCTGACACGTGTTACAGTTGAAAGAAGTTAAAGTCACTTGGTAAACTCTGTGGTCATGGTCAGTGGCACATGCCAACTTTGTCAAGACACTGCGCACAATAGCCACACCGAGCCACCAGTATTCTACCTTGTTTGCACGTGCAAGATCATGCCTAGTAAATATGCACTGTGATTGGACACTCTAACCGTGGCTGACTCGTGTTAGGATTTGTAGAAGTTAAAGTCACTTGGTAAACTCTGTGGTCATGGTCAGTGGCCCATGCCAACTTTGTCATGGCATTGCGCACAATAGCCACACCGAGCCACCAGTATTCTACCTTGTTTGCACGTGCAAGATCATGCCTAGTAAATATGCACTGTGATTGGACACTCTAACCGTGGCTGACTCGTGTTAGGATTTGTAGAAGTTAAAGTCACTTGGTAAACTCTGTGGTCATGGTCAGTGGCCCATGCCAACTTTGTCATGGCATTGCGCACAATAGCCACACCGAGCCACCAGTATTCTACCTTGTTTGCACGTGCAAGATCATGCCTAGTAAATATGCACTGTGATTGGACACTCTAACCGTGGCTGACTCGTGTTAGGATTTGTAGAAGTTAAAGTCACTTGGTAAACTTTGTGGTCATGGTCAGTGGCACATGCCAACTTTGTCAAGGCATTGCGCACAATAGCCACACCGAGCCACCAATATTGTATCTTGTTTATACCTGCAAGGTTATGCCCAATACATCTGCACAGTGATTGGGCACTCTAACTGTGGCTGACGGTTGTTAAGATTTGTAGAAGTTAAACTCACTTCGTAAACTTTGTGGTCATGGTCAGTGGCACACGCCGACTTTGTCAAGGCATCGCGCACAATAGCCACACCGAGCCACCAGTATTCTACCTTGTTTGAGCCTGAAAGACCATGCCTATTACATCTGCACTGTGATTGGACACTCTGACCGTGGCTGACTTGTGTTATGATCAATAGAAATAAAAGTCACTTGGATACATTTGAAGTCATGGATAGTGACACGTACCAACTTTATCAAGGCATTGCGCACAATAGCCACAATGAGCCACCAGTATTCTACCTTGTTTATACCTCTAAGGTCGTGCCCGGTATACCTGCACTGTGATTGGACACTCTAACCGTGGCTGACTCGTGTTGTGATTCATAGCCGTTTAAGGTACTTGGTAAACTTTGTGGTCATAGTCAGTGGCACATGCCAACTTTGTCAAGGCATTGCGCACAATAGCCGTGCCAATACACCAATTTTTTTGCTTGTTTATACCTGCAAGGTCATGCATATTAGATGTGCTCTGTGATTGGGCACTCTGACCGTGGCTGACTCGTGTTACGATTCATAGAAGTTAAATTCACTTGGTAAACATTGTGGTTATGGTCAGTGGAACATGCCAACTTTTTCAAGGCATTGCGTACAATAGCCACACCGAGCTACCAGTATTCTACCTTGCTTGAATTTGCAAGATCATTCCTAGTACTTTTGCAATGTGATTGGACACTCTGACTGTGGCTGACTCGTGTTATGATCAGTAGAAGTAAACGTCACTTAGATACATTTGAGGTCATGGTCTGTGGTACATGCCAACTTTGTCAAGGTATTGCACACAGGCCACACCGAGCCACCCGTATTATACCTTGTTTATACCTGTAAGGTCGTGCCCAGTATATCTGCACTGTGATTGGACACTCTGACCGTGGCTGACTCGTGTTATGATTCATAGCCGTTTAATGAACTTGGTAAACTTTGTGGTCATGGTCAGTGGCACATGCCAACTTTGTCAAGGTATTGCACACAGGCCACACCGAGCCACCCGTATTATACCTTGTTTATACCTGTAAGGTCGTGCCCAGTATATCTGCACTGTGATTGGACACTCTGACTGTGGCTGACTCGTACTATGATTCATAGCCGTTTAAGGTACTTGGTAAACTTCGTGGTCATGATCAGTGGTACATGCCAACTTTGTCAAGGTATTGCACACAGGCCACACCGAGCCACCCGTATTATACCTTGTTTATACCTGTAAGGTCGTGCCCAGTATATCTGCACTGTGATTGGACACTCTGACTGTGGCTGACTCGTACTATGATTCATAGCCGTTTAAGGTACTTGGTAAACTTCGTGGTCATGATCAGTGGTACATGCCAACTTTGTCAAGGTATTGCACACAGGCCACACCGAGCCACCCGTATTATACCTTGTTTATACCTGTAAGGTCGTGCCCAGTATATCTGCACTGTGATTGGACACTCTGACTGTGGCTGACTCGTACTATGATTCATAGCCGTTTAAGGTACTTGGTAAACTTCGTGGTCATGATCAGTGGTACATGCCAACTTTGTCAAGGTATTGCACACAGGCCACACCGAGCCACCCGTATTATACCTTGTTTATACCTGTAAGGTCGTGCCCAGTATATCTGCACTGTGATTGGACACTCTGACTGTGGCTGACTCGTACTATGATTCATAGCCGTTTAAGGTACTTGGTAAACTTCGTGGTCATGATCAGTGGTACATGCCAACTTTGTCAAGGCATTGCGTACAATAGCCACACCGAGCCACCAGCATTGTACCTTGTTTGTACCTGTAAGATCATGCCTAGTACATCTGCACTGTGATTGGACACTCTGACTGTGGCTGACTCGTGTTGTGATTCATAGCCGTTTAAGGTACTTGGTAAACTTTGTGATCATGATCAGTGGCACATGCCGACATTGTCAAGGCATTGCGCACAATAGCCACAACGAGCCACCAGTATTCTACCTTGTTTGAACCTCTAAGATCATGCCTAGTATATCTGCATTGTGGTTGGACACTCTGACCGTGGGTGACTCCTGTTATGATCAATAGAAGTAAAAGTCACTATGATACACTTGTGGTCATGGTCAGTGACACGTGCCAACTTTGTCAAGGCAGTGCGCACAATAGCCACACGGAGCCACCATTAGTCTACCTTGTCTGCACCTACAAGATCATGCCTAGTACATCTGCACTGTGATTGGACACTCTGACCATGGCTGACTTGTGTTATGATTCATAGCCCTTTAAGGTACTTGGTAAACTTTGTGGTCATGGTCACTGGCACGTGTTAACTTTGTCAAGGCATTGCGCAGAAGAGCCGTGCAAAGTCACCGGTGTTTTACCTTGTGTATACCTTCAAGGCCATGCATATTAGATATGCACTGTGATTGGGTACCCTGACCGTGGCTGACTTATGCTATGATTCGTAGAAGTTAAAGACGTCTGGTAAACTGTGTGGTCATGGTCAGTGACACATGCCAACTTTGTGAAGGCATTGCACACAATAGCCACATCAAGCCACCACTATTCTACCTTGTTTGAACCTGCAAGATCATGCCTAGTACATCTGCATTGTGATTGGACACTCTGACCGTGGCTGACTCATGTTATCATCAATAGAATTAAAAGTCACTTGGATGCATTTGTGGTCATGGTCAGTGGCACATGCCAACTTTGTCAAGGCATTGCGCACAATAGCCACACCAAGCCACCAGTATTCTACCTTGTTTGCACCAGTAAGATCATGCCTAGTACATCTGCACTGTGATTGGAAACTCAGACCGTGGCTGACTCGTGTTATGATCAATAGAAGTAAACGTCACTTGGATACAAGTGTGGTCATGGTCAGTGGCACATGCTAACTTTGTCCAGGCATTACGCACAATGGCCACATCAAGCCACCAGTATTCTACCTTGTTTATACCTAGAAGGTCATACCCAGTATATCTGCACTGTGATTGGACACTCTGAC
>SZWC01002770.1:60630-85126 GCA_023375785.1 Penium margaritaceum | reverse complement strand
CTGACCGTGGCTGACTCGTGTTATGATTCATAGAAATAAAAGTCACTTGGATACATTTGTGGTCATGGTCAGTGGTACATGCCAACTTTGTCAAGGCATTGCGCACGATAGCCACACCGAGCCACCAGTATTGTACCTTGTTTATACTTGTAAGGACATGCCCAGTATATCTGCACTGTGATTGGACACTCTGACTGTGGCTGACTCGTACTATGATTCATAGCCGTTTAAGGTACTTGGTAAACTTCGTGGTCATGATCAGTGGTACATGCCAACTTTGTGAAGGCATTGCGTACAATAGAAAGGAACAAGCCACCGGTTTTTTTCCTTGTGTATACCTGCAAGGTCCTGTATATTAGATGTGCGCTGTGATTGGGCACTCTGACCATGGCTGACCCGTGTTACGATTCGTAGAACTTAAACTCACTTGGTAAAACTTTGTGGTCATGATATTTGGCACATTCCAACTTTGTCAAGGCATTGCGCACAATAGCCACACCGGGCCACTAGTATTCTACCTTGTTTATACCTGCAAGATTATGCCTAGTACATATGCACTGTGATTGGACACGCTAACCATTGCTGCCTTGTATTATGATCAATAGAAGTAAACGTCACTTGGATTCATTTGTGGTCATGGTCAGTGACACATGCCAACTTTGTCAAGGCATTGTGTACAATAGCCACAGCGATCAACCAGTATCCTACCCTGTTTGTACCTGCGAGATCATGCCCAGTACATCTGCACTGTGATTGGACACTCTGACAGTGGCTGACTCGTGTTACAATCAATAGACGTAAAAGTCACTTGGATACATTTGTGGTCATGGTCAGTGGCACATGCCAACTTTGTCAAGGCATTGCGTACAATAGCCACACCGAGCCACCAGTATTCTATATTGTTTATACCCGCAAGGTCCTGCACAGTATATTTGCACTGTGATTGGACACTCTGACCGTGGCTGACTCGTGTTACGATTCATAGCCGTTTAAGGTACTTGGTAAACTTTGTGGTCATGGTCAGTGGCACATGCCAACTTTGTCAAGGCATTGCGTACAATAGCCACACCGAGCCACCAGTATTCTATATTGTTTATACCCGCAAGGTCCTGCACAGTATATTTGCACTGTGATTGGACACTCTGACCGTGGCTGACTCGTGTTACAATCAATAGACGTAAAAGTCACTTGGATACATTTGTGGTCATGGTCAGTTGCACATGCCAACTTTGTCAAGGCATTGTGCACAATAGCCACATCGAGCCACCAGCATTCAACCTTGTTTGAACCTGGAAGATTATGGCTAGAACATCTGCACTGTGATTGGACCCTCTGACCGTGGCTGACTCGTGTTATGATCAATAGAAGTAAAAGTCACTTGGATACAATTGTGGTCATGGTCAGTGGCACATGCCAACTTTGTCAAGGCATTGCGCACAATAGCCACACCGAGCCAATAGTATTATACCTTGTTTGCACCTGCAACATCATGCCTAGTACATATGCACTGTGATTGGACACTCTGCCCGTGGCTGACTTGTGATGATATTCATAACCGTTTCAGGTACTTGGTAGACTTTGTGGTCATGGTCAGAGGCACATGCCAACTTTGTGAAGGCATTGCGCACAGAAGCCATGCCAAGCCACCGGTTTTTGACCTTGGTTATACGTGCAATGTCATGCCTAGTACATCTGAACCGTGATTGGGCACTCTGACTGTTGCTGACTCGTGTTACAACTCATATAAGTTAAAGTCACTTGGTAAACATTGTGGTCATGGTCAGTGGCACATGCCAACATTGTCAAGGTATTGCGCACGATAGCCACAATGAGCCACCAGTATTCCACCTTGTTTGCACCTGCAAGATCATGCCTAGTACATCTGCACTGTGATTGGACACTCTGACAGTGGCTGACTTGTGTTATGATCAGTAGAAGTTAAAGTCACTTGGATACATTTATGGTAATGGCCAGTGGCACATGCCAACTTTGTGAATGCATTGCGCACAATAGTCACACCGAGCCACCAGTTTTCTACCTTGTTTGTATCTGCAAGATCATTTCCGGTATATCTGCACTGTGATTGGACACTCTGACCGTGGCTGACTTGTGTTACGATTCATAGCCGTTTAAGGTACCTGGTAAACTTTGTGGTCATGGTCAGTGGAACATGCCAACTTTGTCAAGGCATTGCGCACAGTAGCCGTGCCAAGCCACCGGTTTTTGACCTTGTTTATGCCTGCAAGGTCATGCCTAGTACATCTGAACCATTATTGGGTACTCTCACTGTGGCTGACTCGTATTACGATTCGTATAAGTTAAAGTCACTTGGTACACATTATGGTTATGGTCAGTGGCACATGCCAACTTTGTCAAGGCATTGTGCACAATAGCCACAACGAGCCACCAGTATTATACCTTGTTTGCACCTGCAAGATCATGGCTAGTACATGTGCACTGTGATTGGACACTCTCACCGTGACTGACTCGTGTTATGGTTCATAGCCATTTAATGTACTTCGTAAACTTTGTGGTCATGGTCAGTGGCACATGCCAACATTGTCAAGGCATTGCGCACAATATCCGTGCCAAGCCACCGTTTTTTAACCTTGGTTATACCTATAAGGTCATGCACATTAGATGCGTACTGTGACTGGGCACTCTGACCGTGGCTGACTCGTGTTACGATTCGTAGAAGTTAACGTCACGTGGTGAACTTTGTGGACATGGTCAGTGGCACATGCCAGCTTTGTCAATGCATTGCGCACAATAGCCGTGCCAAGCCACCGGTTTTGTACCTTATTTATACCTGCAAGGTCATACATACTATATGTGTACTTTGATTGGGCACTCTGACCATGGCTGACTCGTGTTACGATTTGTACAAGTGAAAGTCACTTTGTAAACGTTGTGGTTATCCGGTGGCACATGCCGCCTTTGTCTAGGCATTGCGTACCATAGCCACACCGAGCCACCAGTATTCTACCTTGTCTGTACCTTCAAGATGATGCCTAGTAAATGTGCACTATGATTGGACACTCTGACTGTGACTGACTCCTGTTATGATCAATAGAAGTAAATGTCACTTGGATACATTTGTGGTCATGGTCAGTGGCACATGCCAACTTTGTCAAGGCATTGCGCACAATAGCCACACCAAGCCACCAGTATTCTACCTTGTTTGTACCTGCAAGATCATGCCTAGTGCATCTGCACTGTGATTGGACACTTTGACCGTGGCTGACTCGTGTTATGATCAATATAAGTAAAAGTCACTTGGAAACATTTATGGTCATGGTCAGTAGCACATGCCAACTTTGTCAAGGCATTGTGCACAATAGCCACACCGAACCACCAATATTCTACCTTGTTTATACCTGCATGTTCATGCCCAGTATATCTGTACTGTGATTGGACACTCTGACCGTGGCTGACTTGTGTTCTGATCAATATAAGTAAAAGTCATTTGGATACATTTGTGGTCATGGTCAGTGGCACATGCCAAGTTTTTCAAGGCATTGCGCAAAAAAGCCACACCGAGCCACCAGTATTCTACCTTGTTTGTACCTGTAAGATCATGCCTAGTACATCTGCATTGTGATTGGACACTCTGACCGTAGCTGACTCGTGTTATGATTCATAGCCGTTTCAGGTACTTGGTAAACTTCGTGGTCATGGTCAGTGACACATGCCGAATTTGTCAAGGCATTGCGTGCAATAGCCGTGCCAAGTCACCGGCTTTTTACCTTGTTTATACCTGCAAGGTCATGCTTAGTACATCTGAACTGTGATAAGGCACTCTGACTGTGGCTGACTCGTGTTGCAATTCGTAGAAGTTAAAGTCACTTGGTAAACCTTGTGGTCATGGTCAGTGGCACATGCCAACTTTGTCAAGGCATTGCGCACAATAGCCACACCGAGCCACCAGTATTCTACCTTGTTTCAACCTGCAAGATCATGCCTAGTACATCTGCTTTGTGATTGGACACTTTGACCGTGGCTGACTCATGTTATGATTTATAGCCGTTTAAGGTACTTGGTAAACTTTGTGGTCATGGTCAGTGGCACATGCCAACTTTGTCAAGGCATTGCGCACAATAGTCGTGCCAAGCTACCCGATTTGTACCTTGTTTATACCTGCAAGGTCATGCCTAGCACATCTGAACTGTGATTGGGCATTCTGACTGAGTTTGACTTGTGTTACGATTCGTTGAAGTTAAAGTCACTTGGTCAACTTTGTGGTCATGGTGAGTGGCACATGCCAACTTTGTCAAGTCATTGCGCACAATAGTCGTGCCAATACACCGTTTTTAAACCCTCTTCATACCTGCAAGGTCATGCATAATAGATGTGCACTGTGATTGCGTACTCTGACCATGGCTGACTTGTTTTATGATTCCTAGAAGTTAAAGTTGTCAGAATAATATACAATGCTCACAAGACTGCCCACTTGACTTCTACCGAACAAGAAATGGGCAGCCTGCACTCCCGTACCCCTCAAGAAAAGGCCAAGCCAGAATATCCCTAAGAGGTCCAGATCGACTTTAACCAAGACTTTCAAAGACTCGCACGACCAAAGTATCAGCGCGAGTCCAGGCAACGGACGTGCCGAACCAAACGCACCCAAGCAGACGTGGATGCCGAGCCTGCCACCACCAGTCACGATACTGCACAGTCTCCGGTCTACCGCCACGGACCTGGGCTAACGGAAGTCACCGAGCGGCTCGGTCCATGCTACACGACAACGTATGCAGGGCACGACCTACCACGGAGAAAAGTCGCAGCCCTTCTAACTCTAACGTGCGCTCCGCACCGGGAAGCGCATCCATGACCCGCGACACGAGCCAAACAAGCAGAACGGCTGTGGCGCGCTTACACGCGCCGCCCACCTTAGCAGTGTTAGGACTAGGTAATCTTAGCATAGTACTTAACCTTGTACTTATGCTCTTGTATCTCTGCCTCTGTTATCCTCGGTATTATCAATCAATCATTTCCTCATTCCTTCGCTCACCTCCGTGCTGTTGTGCTGCCCGTTGTCTCCTTGCCATTGCCTGCCTCCGTGCTGTGGCACTCGTTCCTCTTCCTCGCTACGTGCTCTCTGCCCGTGGCACCTTGTTCATTACATTGTCACGGGACCTCCTCACTTGCCCGCCTGCTGGCTAAGGCCTGCGATCCATCTCCTCACAGCACCCGCTCCTCCGCTTCGCTCCGTTGTGCCCGCACTGCTCACCCAAGGCGCCTCCAGAACTCGAAGCGCCCGTGCCGAGTGATACTGCGCCCACGCCAGTTCTATCTCCGGCTTGGCCTGTGCCTCTTGCACCGCCCCCGCATCACCTCGTCATACTTCTCAGTGCTTGCCTCACAGTTGTGCCTGCGATCTCTCTTGACGTCAGCATGCCGTCAGCTGCCAGCACCTTCACCGATGCTTTGGCCGTCATCTCTTCTGTGCATCTCCATCAGCTAACTGTCATGACATTTTCTGACATGGTATCAGAGCCCAGAGAAACATACTGGAGCCATCATCGCCTCCTCCCTCTTTGCTGACGCCTGAAACGCCTGACCAAGGTGTCTCACCGCTACCAGCCGTCAACAGCATTTTTAGCAGCAAGACTGGTGCCGTCACTCTCACACCGTCACACCAGATGTGTATGGGTGCATTCCTGGTTTGACAACGCCCAAGATTGACCGTCATCCGCCTTTTCACACCAGCAGCAGCAGTCAGTATCGCATCCGCCAGCTACTATCCTTGCAGCAGCAACAGCAACAGAAGCAACAACACTCCAACATCCACGCATCCTGTGTGGCACCACCATTCCTAAACCGTGTGTGGGCACGGCTCGGGGCTGGTGACACACACAGCAGCAGCAGCAAACAGCAGCAGTCAATTCGCCTTCCCTCGCCGTAGACACCACATCTCCAGCAGCAGCAGCAGTATTCTTCCCTCGCAGCAGCAGAAGTAGCAGCTGAAGCAGCCACATCAGCCCAAAAGACGCCTCAAAAGCACCGCCCTCGCTCTTACACACTCAAGAAACCTCTACGATCAACCCGCAGACACTTCATCACCATCAACCTTCGTCCGTTGCAACAACCGCACATATATCCTCCTCCAACAGCTGCCTCATCCCTAATCCTCAGCCTCTAAGTCAACCACGGGATAATGCCTGAGAAGCACCATCTTGCCCTGTCTTTTCATCCTCGGCTGTCTCGTGGCAACAGTCCCTCGCCTCCTCAGACACCTCACAAGACCAACAGCCGCAGCAACACCAGCAGTAGCAGCACCTGTGACGGAGTCTTCCTTCACAACTCCAACACCTGATCCTGCGGTATCCACCACAGCCTTCTTGTCTGAGCTGCCTGAACCGAAGGATGAAGACTACTTCATTGACTTCACCTATGACCGAACTGCATCATACTCCCCCTGCCAGTGCCCTCACTGCACTTCTGAGGAAGCAAAGGAACTCACCGACACCACTCCTCCATCTGCCCCACCATCGCGTTATGAAGACAACCTTCCTACCACGAACTGGCCTCCTGAGGAAGTTCCACAGCTGCAACACAACAAAACGCAGGAGCTCTCAACACCAGTCGAGTACGTCTGGCTACCTCTCGACCGGTCACCATTCACTCCTGATGAAGTCAACGAGTTCATGATCAGGTTTTATGGCAAAATGATTCTGCCCGCAGCTGATCAAGACACCCAACCTCAAGCCATCAACACCTAACCTGCAAGCCCTAAGTTCACCATCCAGGATGAACTGCCTGGGTGATACATTCCCCCTCACAGATGGCCAGGATTCTTGACAACGGAGACATCAACCACATCTTATCCCTTGAAAGCTGATCACTCCCCTACGCACCGACCTGCCTGCTATGTACCACCCCATCGACGACAACAGCAGCAGCAGCTATAGCAAGAACAAAAGCAACAATGTAAAGAGGAGCAAGAAGAGAAGCAGCAACAGCAACAACAGCATCTGATAGCACCTGTCACAAAAGAAGCTGGCGTACAACTGGCACTTATGCTCTGCCACAGCATCACGGTCAGTCGCATTACACTGCTAGCACGAACTCTCTCTCCCAGCCCGAAGCGCCACCCCACATAAAAAAAAAGTGATCCCACCGAGCTCTTCCTCCTTCCCCCTCAGCTGCGCCTCGGAGCATCTCCGAAGCACCTGCAACCCTTAGTGGAGATTCTCCACCTCTCATCTCGAAAGACTCAGAACTCCTCTGATAAACACAGGACCAAGGCGAACCCACCATCACTGTGGTACTGTGTCCCAACAACAGGGAAACCAGAAAAGCAGAAGCGATCCTCCGCCCTGACAACCTGCTTCGCACAACCACACCAAACTCGCCCACCAGACCGCATCCTCATCAAGCATCAGCACCTGAGCAGTCTTGTGGCATTAAAGGGGGGTGTCAGAATAATACACAATGCTCACAAGACTGCCCATTTGACTTCTACCGAACAAGAAATGGGCAGCCTGCACTCCCCTACCCCTTGAGAAAAGGCCAAGCCAGAATATCCCCAAGAGGTCCAGATCAACTCTGACCAAGACTTCCGAAGACTCGCACGACCAAAGTATCAGCGCGAGTCCAGGCAACGGACGTGCCGAACCAATCGCACCCAAGCAGACGTGGATGCCGAGCCTGCCGCCACCAGCCACGGTACTGCACAGTCTCCGTTCTACCGCCACGAACCTGGGCTAACGGAAGTCACCGAGCGGCTTGGTCCATGCTACACGACAACGTATGTAGGGCACGACCTACCACGGAGAAAGGTCGCAGCCCTCCTAACTCTAACGTGCGCTCCGCACCACGAAGCGCACCCACGACCCACGACACGAGCCAAACAAGCAGAACGGCTGCGGCGCGCTTACACGCGCCACCCACCTTAGCAGTGTTAGGACTAGGTAATCTTAGCATAGTACTTAACCTTGTACTTCTGCTCTTGTGTCTCTGCCTCTGTTATCCTCAGTATTATCAATGAATCATTTCCTCATTCCTTCGCTCACCTCCGTGCCGTGGTGCTACCCATTGTCTCCTTGCCGTTGTCCGCCTCCGTGCTGTGGCACTCGTTCCTCTGCCTCGCTACGTGCTCTCTGCCCGTGGCACCTTGTTCATTACATTGTCACTCGACCTCCTCACTTGCCCGCCTGCCGGCTAAGGCCTGTGATCCATCTCCTCACAGCACCCGCTCCTCCGCTTCGCTCCGTCGTGCCCGCACTGCTCACCCAAGGCGCCTCCAAAACTCGAAGCGCCCGTGCCGAGTGACACTGCGCCCACGCCAGTTCTATATCCGGCTTGGCCTGTGCCTCTGGCATCGCCCCCGCTTCACCTCGTCATACTTCAGAGTGCTTGCCTCACAGTCGTGCCTGTGATCTCTCTTGACGTCAGCATGCCATCAGCTGCCAGCACCTCCGCCGATGCTTCGGCCGTCATCTCTTATGTGCATCTCCATCAGCTAACTGTCATGACATTTTCCTGACAAAAGTCACTTGGTAAACGTTCTGGTCATGGTCAGTGCCACATGCCAACTTTTTCAAGGCATTGCGCACAATAGCCACACCAAGCCACCAGTATTCTACCTTGTTTGCACCTGCAAGATCATGCCTAGTACATCTGCACTGTAATTGGACACTCTGAACGTGGCTAACTCATATTATGATTCATAGCCGTTTAAGGTACTTGGTAAACTGTGTGGTCATGGTCAGTGGCACATGCCAACTTTGTCAAGGCATTACGCACAATAGCCAGACCGAGCCACCAGTATTATACCTTCTTTGTACGTGCAAGATCATGCCTAGTACATCTGCACTGTGATTGGACACTCTGACCGTGGCTGACTGGTGTTATGATCAATAGAAGTAAAAGTCACTTGGATACATTTGTGGTCATGGTCAGTGGCACATGCCAATCTTGTCAAGGCATTGCGCACAATAGCCACACCGAGCCACCAGTATTCTACCTTGTATATACCTGCAAGGTCATGCCCAGTATATCTGCACTATAATTGGACACTCTGACCGTGGTTGACTCGTGTTATGATTCATAGCCGTTTAAGGTACTTGGTAAACTTTGTGGTCATGGTCAGTGGCACATGCCTACTTTGTCAAGGCCTTGCGCACAATAGCCGTGCCAAGCCACTGGTTTTTTACCTTGTTTATACCTGCGAGGTCATGCCTAGTACATCTGAACTGTGATTGGGCACTTTGACTGTGGCTGACTTGTGTTACGATTCGTAGAAGTTCAAGTCACTTGGTAAACTTTGTGGTCATGGTCAGTGGCACATGCCAACTTTGTCAAGGCATTGCGCACAATAGCCACACACTGAGCCACTAGCATTCAACCTTGTTTCTACCTGCAAGGTCATGCCCAGGATATCTGCACTGTAATTGGACACTCTGACCGTGGCTGACTCGTGTTATGATTCATACCCGTTTAAGGAACTTGGAAAACGTTGTGATAATGGTCAATGGCACATGCCAATTTTGTCAAGGCATTGCGCACAATAGCTGTGCCAAGCCACCAGTTATTTACCTTGTTTATACCTGTAAGGTCATGCATATTATATGTACACTGTGATTGGGCACTCTGACTCTGGCTGAGTCGTGTTACAATTCGTAGAAGTGAAAGTCACTTGGATACATTTGTGGTCATGGTCAGTGGCACATGCCAACTTTGTCAAGGCATTGCGCACAATAGCCACACCGCGCCACCAGTATTCTGCCTTCTTTGTACATGCAAGATCATGCCTAGTACATTTGCAATGTGATTGGACACTCTGACCATGGCTTACTCGTGTTATGATCAATAGAAGTACAATTCACTTGGATACATTTGTGGTCATGGTCAGTGGCACATGCCAACTTTGTAAAGGCATTGCACACAATAGCCACACCGAACCACCAGTATTCTACCTTGTATGTACATGCAAGGTCATGCCTAGTATATCTGCACTATGATTGGACACTCTGACCGTGGCTGACGCGTGTTATGATTCATAGCCGTTTAAGGTACTTGGTAAACTTTGTGGTCATGGTCAGTGGCACATGCCAACGTTTCAAGGCCTTGCGCACAATAGCCTTACCAAGCCACTGGTTTTTTACCTTGTTTATACCTGCAAGGTCATGCCTAGTACATCTGACCTGTGATTGGGCACTCTGACCGTGGCTGGCTCGTGTTACAATTCGTAGAAGTTAAAGTCACTTGGTAAACCTCCTGGTCATGGTCAGTGGCACATGTCACCTTTGTCAAGGCATTGCGCACAATAGCCACACCGAGCCACCAGTATTCTACGTTGTTTATACCTGCAAGGTCATGCCCAGTATATCTGTACTGTGATTGGACACTCTGACCGTGGCTAAATCGTGTTATGATTCATAGCCGTTTAAGGTACTTGGTAAACTTTGTGGTCATGGTCAGTGGCACATGCCAACTTTGTCAAGGCATTGCGCACAATAGCCGTGCCAAGCCACCGGTTTTTTCCCTTGTTTATACCTGCAAGGTCATGCATATTAAATGTGCACTGTGATTGGGCACTCTGACCGTGACTGACTCGTGTTACAATTTGTAGAAGTTAAAGTCTTTTGGTAAAGTGTGTGGTCATGGTTAGTGGCACATGCTAACTTTGTCAAGGCATTGCGCACAACAGCCACACCGAGCCACCAGTATTCTACCTTGTTTGTGTCATAATTATTACTGTAAACCTGACAGGACTCCCACCAGCTAGAAAACAAGTTATCAAGAATGGTTCAGCTCTGGCCGGAACCACCTCGGTCGACACACTAGCCATTGTCGATGCACTAACCGTTGTCGGCGCCTTAGCCGGCGAACGGCTATCGGACCAAGTGATCCCATAATCAGTGGTCACCCCGCAAGCGCGTCCGGCTAGCGCACAAGAAGCCGTTTCCTATTTTGTCTTGTCCTGTTTTATACATATACGGAGGATGTTAATTCCTTCTAGCTTAACGAGAATAGTTCTACTCATTCTGTACCCCTTTGGTTGCGCGGTTATGCCACTGTGTCTTTGCTCTGCTTGCTCCTCGCACTCTTTGCCTTCACCAATCCCTCTCAACGCTTCGCTCTGTCACTATCGCTCCTTTGCTCAGCTCTAATACTCTGCCAACCATCACTCATCTTGCCAGCACTCTCTCTCACATCAACCTGTCTATCTCGGCTATCTCGCGTCTCAGCCCCTATCAGCCTTCACGACTAACGCCTTGCACCGCTCTCAGCTACGACACTTTGCTGACGTACACTTGCTTGTCCTAACGCTTCTGCCTGTTTCCGCTGCTGCTGTTCTTGTGCCTACATTCTTCTGACATGGTATGAGAGCATCAGGCAACATCACCTGGTACCCTGTGACTACGTCATCGCTCTGCCGCCATCTTCCCTCCATCACTTCCACCTGCAATCTTCTACCGCCGCTACCATCGTCCCGCGCCTCGCCTTTTCGCCAGCAGCTGACATTAGCAGCTCTACCTGATGAGTTCTCCACGCTTGAGAAACGCCTTGTCATCCTAAGGAAGCCCAGCGCCCATTTGCACGCCCGTGGTTAACAACCGGTAACTTGTCGCCCACATCAGCCGTAAGCAACTCTCAAGCCGCCGTCTGCCGTCAACTACCAAGACGCTTCCTGCTGTCTGCCATCCGCTGCCCCTCATCACATCTCCTCCTCTTTCATCTTACCTTCTCAGCTTCATCTGCTCCTTCCTCGCTGTCATCCTCTGCCCGCCTGCGCCCATCACCTCGAGCCGCCTTCTCGCATCGCCTCCTTGCCCGGTCAGCTGTTGCAGGCATAACTGCCGCCGTAAGGATATCGGACACCACCAGTCTTCCTGCTCCCATTTCCGAGCCAACTGGAGAACAGGCCGTCACTCCCCTGACATCAGCGGACTAGCGCCTCTGCCCGCTGCCTGACTCCCTCTGCCGCAACCAACCTCTTCTAGCTGACAGGATATCGGACACCACCAGTCTTCCTGCTCCCATTTTTGAGCCAACTGGGGAACAAGCCGTCACTCTCCTGAACGCAAGAAGAAGTGGTTGTGTCGCTCCACCTCCCTGCCGCATCGCATCTCATCTCGGCTCCCTTCGCTCGCATTGCTCCCTGCCTCTCTTTTCCAGCATCATCATCATCCTTCAGTCTTCACTCCTCGCATCATCCTCATCTGCCTCCATCCGTCCTCCTCGTCCTCCTTGCATCATCTGTTCTTGCCTGTCTTCTCAGCTCCATCAGCCACCTGTTCTTGCCTCATTTCTCCGTCATCAGCATCCTCCGCGCTGCCTTTGCATTAATCATCTTCATTAGCATCAGCTCTTCATGCACGTGGTTTCGCCCCTGCGCCCACTCATCAATCAATTGTTTCCTCTGCTTCCGCATTGGTTCTAACTCGGCACAAGGATCCGCCCGGTCGCATCGCCTTTTCCGCGACGACCTCCGCCCACGCCAAAAACTTCCTTTAGCGCACGCGGTTCGCCCTTGTGCCCACTCCGCCATCGTCACCAGCCTCCGTTTCATTAGACATTATCAGCATCTGTAAACGACACTAGGATCTGCACGAGCTAGCTGCCCGCTTTCGCAGCAGCCTGCAACCACGCCAGTAGCAGAATTCTTTCGGCACGTTGGCACCTGCCTTCCCATTGCCGCATCTTACTCCCCTAATTCAATCGCACACGTGGTTTTTCCCCTACACCTACTCCATCATCAATCGTTCCTCACCATCCGCATCGCTTTCAGCTCAGCACAAGGACCCGCCCGGTTGCATCGCCTGTTCTGCGACGACCTACGCCCACGCCAAAACTTTGAAGCGCACGTGGTATTGCCGCTGCGCCCACTCCATAATCAATCACTCTTCCTCTGTCAGCATCATCCTTTGGCCGGCACACAGATCCGCCCGGTTGCATCGCCCATTCCGCGACCTTCCACGCCCACACCAATTTGTCAATGTCTTGCGCACAATAGCTGTGCCAAGCCACTGGTTTTTTAACTTTTTTATACTTGCAAGGTCATGCATATTAGATGTGCACTGTGATTGGGCACTCTGACCGTGGCTGACACGTATTATGATTCGTAGAAGTTAAAGTCAATTGGTAAACTTTGTGGTCATGGTCAGTGGTACATGCCAACTTTGTCAAGGCATTACGTACAATAGCCACACCGAGCCACCGGTATTCTTCCTTGTTTGCACCTGCAAGATCATGCATAGTACATCTGCACTGTGATTGGAAACTCTGACCGTGGCTGACTCGTGTTACAATTAATAGAAGTAAAAGTCACTTGGATATATTTGTGGTCATGGTCAGTGGCACATGCCAACTTTGTCAAGGAATTGCGCACAATAGCCACACCGAGCCACCAGTATTCTACCTTGTTTATACCTGCAAGGTCATGCCCAGTATATCTGCACTGTGATTGGACACACTGACTGTGTCTGACTCGTGTTACAGAAACCAAAGCCGGGTCACAGAAACCAAAGCCGGGTCACAGAAACCAAAGCCGGGTCACAAAAACCGAAGCCAGGTGACAGAAACAAAAGCCGGATCACAGAAACCAGAACCAGGTCACAGAACCAAAGCCATGTCACAAAAACCAAAGCCAAGTCACAAAAACCAAAGCCGAGTCACAGAATCCAGAGCCGGGTCATAGCAAACCAAAGCCAGGTCACAAAAACCAAAGCCGGGTCAGAGAAACCAAAGCCGGGTTAGAGAAACCAACGCCGGGTCACAGAATCCAAAGCCGGGTCACTGAAACCAAAGCCGGGTCACAGAAACCAAAGCCGGGTCATAGAAACTAAAAGCCGGGTCTTAGAAACCAAAGCTAGATCACAGAAACCAAAGCCAAGTCACAGAAACCAAAGCCAGGTCACAGAAACCAAAGCCGGTCCACAGAAACCAAAGCCGGGTCACAGAAACCAAAGCCGGGTCACAGAAACCAATGCCGGTCAGAGAAACCAAAGCCGGGTCACATAAACAAAAGCCGAGTCACGGAAAACAAAGCCGGGTCACAGAAAGCAAAGCCGGGTCACACAAACCAAAGCCGGGTCACAGAATCCAAAGCCAGGTCAGAGGATCAATAGCTGGGTCACACAAACCAAAGCCGGGTCACGGAAAGCAAAGTCGGGGCACATAAACCAAAGCCGAGTCACAGAAACCAAAGCAAAGTCACGTAAACCAGAGCCGGGTCACATAAACCAAAGCCGAGTCACAGAAACCAAAGCCGGGTCAACGCACGAAAGCCGGAGCACAGAAACCAAAGCCCGGTCATAGAAACCAAAGCCGGGTTACAGATTCCAAAGCCGGGTCACAGAATTCAAAGCCAGATCACAGAAACCAAAGCCGGGTCACAGCAACCAAAGCCATATCACAGAACCAAAGCCGGCTCACAAAAACCAAAGCCAGGTCACATAAACCAAAGCGGGGTCACAGAAACCAAGGCCAGGTCACAGAAACCAAAGCCGGGTCACAGAAACCAAAGCCGGGTCACAAAAACCAAAGCCGGGTCACAAAACCAAAGCCGGGTCATAGAAACCAAAGCCGGGTCGGAGAAACCGAAGCCGGTTCATATAAACCAAAGCTGGGTCATAGAAACCAAAGCCGGGTCACTGAAACCAAATTTGGGTCACAGAAGCCAGAGCCGGGTCACAAAAACCAGAGCCGTGTCTCACAACCCAGAGCCGGGTCACGTAAACCAAAGCCGGGTCACAAAAACTAAAGCCGGGTCATAGAAACCAAAGCCGGGTAACAGAAACCAAAGCTGGGTGAGAGAAACCAAAGCAGGGTCAGAGAAACCAAAGCCGGGTCACAGAAACCAAAGCTGGGTCACATAAACCAAAGCCGGGTCGCAGAAACAAAAACCGGGTCACAGAAACCAAAGCCGGGTCAGAGAAACCAAAGCTGGTCACAGAAACCAAAGCTGGGTCACAAAAACCAAAGCCGGGTCACAGAAACCAAAGTCGGGTCACAAAAACCAAAGCCAGGTGACAGAAACCAAAGCCGAATCACAAAAACCAAAACCAGGTCACAAAAACCAAAGCGTGTCACAAAAACCAAAGCCAAGTCATATAAACCAAGGCCGAGTCACAGAATCCAGAGCCGGGTCACAGCAAACCGAAGCTAGGCCACAGAAACCAAAGCCGGGTCACAGAAACCAAAGCCGTGTCACAAAACCCAAAGCCGAGTCAAAGAAACCAAAGCCAAGTCACAGAGACCAAAGCCAGGTCACAGAAACCAAAGCCGGGTTACAGAAACCAAAGCCGGGTCACAGACACCAAAGCCGGGTCAGAGAATCCAAAGCCGGGTCATAGAAACCAGAGCCGGGTCACAGAAACCAAAGCGGGGTCACAGAAACCATAGCCGGGTCACAGAAACCCAAGCCGGGTCACAGAAACCAACGCCGGGTCACAGAATCCAAAGCCGGGTCACTGAAACCAAAGCCGGGTCAGAGAAGCCAAAGCCGGTTCGCTGAAACCAAAGCCAGGTCACAGAACCAAAGCGGGATCACGGAAACCAAAGCCGGGTCATAGAAACCAGAGCCGGGTCACAGAAACCAAAGCGGGGTCACAGAAACCATAGCCGGGTCACAGAAACCCAAGCCGGGTCACAGAAACCAACGCCGGGTCACAGAATCCAAAGCCGGGTCACTGAAACCAAAGCCGGGTCAGAGAAGCCAAAGCCGGTTCGCTGAAACCAAAGCCAGGTCACAGAACCAAAGCGGGATCACGGAAACCAAAGCCGGGTCATAGAAACCAGAGCCGGGTCACAGAAACCAAAGCGGGGTCACAGAAACCATAGCCGGGTCACAGAAACCCAAGCCGGGTCACAGAAACCAACGCCGGGTCACAGAATCCAAAGCCGGGTCACTGAAACCAAAGCCGGGTCAGAGAAGCCAAAGCCGGTTCGCTGAAACCAAAGCCAGGTCACAGAACCAAAGCGGGATCACGGAAACCAAAGCCGGGTCATAGAAACCAAAGCCGGGTCACTGAAACCAAAGCCGGGTCAGAGAAACCAAAGCCGGGTCACAGAAACCAAAGCCGGGTCACAAAAACCAAAGCTGGGTCACAAAACCAAAGCCGGGTCATGGAAACAAAAGCCGGGTCAGAGAAACCAAAGCCGGGTCAGAGAAGCCAAAGCCGGTTCGCTGAAACCAAAGCCAGGTCACAGAAACCAAATCCGGGTCATAGAAACCAGAGCCGGGTCACAGAAACCAGAGCCGGGTCACAGAAACGAGAGCCAGGTCACAGAAACCAAAGCCGGGTCACAGAAACCAAAGCCGGGGAATAGAACCCAAAGCAGGGTCACAGAAACCAAAGCCCGGTCACAAAAACCAAAGCCGGGTCACGGAAACCAAAGCCGGGTAACAGAAACCAAAGCCGGGTCACAAAAACCAAAGCCGGGTCACAGTAACAAAAGCAGGGTCACAAAAATTAAAGCCGGGTCACAGAAACCAAAGCCCGTTCACAGAAACCAAAGCCGGATCATAGAAACCAAAGCCGGGTCACAGAAACCAACGCCGGTCATACAAACCAAAGCTAGTTCACAAAAACCAAAGCCGGGTCACAAAAACCAAAGCCGGGTAACAAAAACCAAAGCCAGGTGACAGAAACCAAAGCCGGATCACAGAAACCAAAACCAGGTCACAAAAACCAAAGCCTGTCACAAAAACCAAAACCAAGTCATATCAACCAGAACCGAGTCACAGAATCAAGAGTCGGGTCACAGCAAACAAAAGCTAGGTCACAGAAACCAAAGCTGGGTCACAGAAACCAAAGTCGGGTCAGAGAAACCAAAGCCGGGTCACATAAACCAATGCCGGGTCACAAAAACCAAAGCCGGGTCACATAAACCAAAGCCGGGTCACAGAAACCAAAGCCGGGTCACAGAAACCGAAGCCAGGTTACAGAAACAAAAGCCGGGTCACATACACCAAAGCCGGGTCACAGAAACCAACGCCGGGTCACAGAAACCAACGCCGGGTCACAGAAACCAACGCCGGGTCACAGAAACCAACGCCGGGTCACAGAAACCAACGCCGGGTCACAGAAACCAACGCCGGGTCACAGAAACCAACGCCGGGTCACAGAAACCAACGCCGGGTCACAGAAACCAACGCCGGGTCACAGAAACCAACGCCGGGTCACAGAAACCAACGCCGGGTCACAGAAACCAACGCCGGGTCACAGAAACCAACGCCGGGTCACAGAAACCAACGCCGGGTCACAGAAACCAACGCCGGGTCACAGAAACCAACGCCGGGTCACAGAAACCAACGCCGGGTCACAGAAACCAACGCCGGGTCACAGAAACCAACGCCGGGTCACAGAAACCAACGCCGGGTCACAGAAACCAACGCCGGGTCACAGAAACCAACGCCGGGTCACAGAAACCAACGCCGGGTCACAGAAACCAACGCCGGGTCACAGAAACCAACGCCGGGTCACAGAAACCAACGCCGGGTCACAGAAACCAACGCCGGGTCACAGAAACCAACGCCGGGTCACAGAAACCAACGCCGGGTCACAGAAACCAACGCCGGGTCACAGAAACCAACGCCGGGTCACAGAAACCAACGCCGGGTCACAGAAACCAACGCCGGGTCACAGAAACCAACGCCGGGTCACAGAAACCAACGCCGGGTCACAGAAACCAACGCCGGGTCACAGAAACCAACGCCGGGTCACAGAAACCAACGCCGGGTCACAGAAACCAACGCCGGGTCACAGAAACCAACGCCGGGTCACAGAAACCAACGCCGGGTCACAGAAACCAACGCCGGGTCACAGAAACCAACGCCGGGTCACAGAAACCAACGCCGGGTCACAGAAACCAACGCCGGGTCACAGAAACCAACGCCGGGTCACAGAAACCAACGCCGGGTCACAGAAACCAACGCCGGGTCACAGAAACCAACGCCGGGTCACAGAAACCAACGCCGGGTCACAGAAACCAACGCCGGGTCACAGAAACCAACGCCGGGTCACAGAAACCAACGCCGGGTCACAGAAACCAACGCCGGGTCACAGAAACCAACGCCGGGTCACAGAAACCAACGCCGGGTCACAGAAACCAACGCCGGGTCACAGAAACCAACGCCGGGTCACAGAAACCAACGCCGGGTCACAGAAACCAACGCCGGGTCACAGAAACCAACGCCGGGTCACAGAAACCAACGCCGGGTCACAGAAACCAACGCCGGGTCACAGAAACCAACGCCGGGTCACAGAAACCAACGCCGGGTCACAGAAACCAACGCCGGGTCACAGAAACCAACGCCGGGTCACAGAAACCAACGCCGGGTCACAGAAACCAACGCCGGGTCACAGAAACCAACGCCGGGTCACAGAAACCAACGCCGGGTCACAGAAACCAACGCCGGGTCACAGAAACCAACGCCGGGTCACAGAAACCAACGCCGGGTCACAGAAACCAACGCCGGGTCACAGAAACCAACGCCGGGTCACAGAAACCAACGCCGGGTCACAGAAACCAACGCCGGGTCACAGAAACCAACGCCGGGTCACAGAAACCAACGCCGGGTCACAGAAACCAACGCCGGGTCACAGAAACCAACGCCGGGTCACAGAAACCAACGCCGGGTCACAGAAACCAACGCCGGGTCACAGAAACCAACGCCGGGTCACAGAAACCAACGCCGGGTCACAGAAACCAACGCCGGGTCACAGAAACCAACGCCGGGTCACAGAAACCAACGCCGGGTCACAGAAACCAACGCCGGGTCACAGAAACCAACGCCGGGTCACAGAAACCAACGCCGGGTCACAGAAACCAACGCCGGGTCACAGAAACCAACGCCGGGTCACAGAAACCAACGCCGGGTCACAGAAACCAACGCCGGGTCACAGAAACCAACGCCGGGTCACAGAAACCAACGCCGGGTCACAGAAACCAACGCCGGGTCACAGAAACCAACGCCGGGTCACAGAAACCAACGCCGGGTCACAGAAACCAACGCCGGGTCACAGAAACCAACGCCGGGTCACAGAAACCAACGCCGGGTCACAGAAACCAACGCCGGGTCACAGAAACCAACGCCGGGTCACAGAAACCAACGCCGGGTCACAGAAACCAACGCCGGGTCACAGAAACCAACGCCGGGTCACAGAAACCAACGCCGGGTCACAGAAACCAACGCCGGGTCACAGAAACCAACGCCGGGTCACAGAAACCAACGCCGGGTCACAGAAACCAACGCCGGGTCACAGAAACCAACGCCGGGTCACAGAAACCAACGCCGGGTCACAGAAACCAACGCCGGGTCACAGAAACCAACGCCGGGTCACAGAAACCAACGCCGGGTCACAGAAACCAACGCCGGGTCACAGAAACCAACGCCGGGTCACAGAAACCAACGCCGGGTCACAGAAACCAACGCCGGGTCACAGAAACCAACGCCGGGTCACAGAAACCAACGCCGGGTCACAGAAACCAACGCCGGGTCACAGAAACCAACGCCGGGTCACAGAAACCAACGCCGGGTCACAGAAACCAACGCCGGGTCACAGAAACCAACGCCGGGTCACAGAAACCAACGCCGGGTCACAGAAACCAACGCCGGGTCACAGAAACCAACGCCGGGTCACAGAAACCAACGCCGGGTCACAGAAACCAACGCCGGGTCACAGAAACCAACGCCGGGTCACAGAAACCAACGCCGGGTCACAGAAACCAACGCCGGGTCACAGAAACCAACGCCGGGTCACAGAAACCAACGCCGGGTCACAGAAACCAACGCCGGGTCACAGAAACCAACGCCGGGTCACAGAAACCAACGCCGGGTCACAGAAACCAACGCCGGGTCACAGAAACCAACGCCGGGTCACAGAAACCAACGCCGGGTCACAGAAACCAACGCCGGGTCACAGAAACCAACGCCGGGTCACAGAAACCAACGCCGGGTCACAGAAACCAACGCCGGGTCACAGAAACCAACGCCGGGTCACAGAAACCAACGCCGGGTCACAGAAACCAACGCCGGGTCACAGAAACCAACGCCGGGTCACAGAAACCAACGCCGGGTCACAGAAACCAACGCCGGGTCACAGAAACCAACGCCGGGTCACAGAAACCAAAGCCGGGTCACAAAAACCAAGCTGGGTCACAAAACCAAAGCCGGGTCACAGAAACCAAAGCCGGGTCACAAAAATCAAAGCTGGGTCACAAAAACCAAACCAGGTCACAGAAACCAAAGTCGGGTCACAGAAACCAAAGCTGGGTCACAGAAACCAAAGCCGGGTCACATAAACGAAAGCTGGGTCACAGAAACCAAAGCCGGATCACAAAAACTAAAGCCAGGTCATATAAACCAAAGCCGGGGCACAGAAACCAAAGCTAGGTCACGGAAACCAAAGCTGGGTCACATAAAGCTGGGTCACAGAAGCCAAAGCCGAGTCACAGAAACAAAAGCCGGGTCACAAAACCCAAAGCCAGGTCACAAACCAAAACCGGGTCCTAGAAACCAAAGCCGGGTCACAGAAACCAAAGCCGGGTCACATAAACCAAAGCCGGGTCACCGAAACCAAAGCCGGGTCATAGAAACCAAAGCCGGGTCACAGAAACGAAAGCCGGGTCATAGAAACCAAAGACGGGTCACAGAAACCAAAGCCGAATCAAAGAAACCAAAGCTGAATAAACCAAAGCCAGATCACAGAAACCAAAGCCGGGCCACTGAAACCAAAGCCGGGTAACAGGAACGAAAGCTGGGTCAAAGAAACCAAAGCCGAATCACAGAAACCAAAGCCGGGTCACCGAAACCAAAGCCGGGGCACAGAAACCAAAGCTGGGTCATAGAAACCAACTAGGGCGCAACTAGGGTGCAACTAGGGCGCAAGTAGGGCGCAACTAGGGCGCAACTAGGGTGCAACTAAGGTGCAACTAGGGCGCAAGTAGGGCGCAAGTAGGGCACAAGTAGGGCGCAACTACAGCGCAAGTGGGGCACAACTAGGGCGCAACTAGGGCGCAAGTATGGCGCAACGAGGGCGCAACGAGGCTGCAACAATGGCGCAACAAGGGCGTAACTAGGGCGCAACTAGGGCGCAACTAGGGCGCAACTAGGGTGCAACTAGGGCGCAACTAGGGCACAACTAGGGCGCAACTAGGGCGCAACTAGGGCGCAACTAGGGCGCAACTAGGGTGCAACTAGGGCGCAACTAGGGCACAACTAGGGCGCAACTAGGGCGCAGCTAGGGCGCAAATAAGGCGCAACTATGGCCCAACAAAGGCGCAACTAGGGCGCAAGTAGGGCACAAGTAGGACGCAACTAGGGCGCAACTAGGGTACAACTAGGGCGTAGCTAGTGCCCAACTGAGGCGCAACTAGGGAGGTAGGGGGCCAATAGGGCGTAAGTAGGGTGCAATAAGGGCACAAGAAGGGTGCAACTAGGGCGTAACTAGGACGCATCTAGGGCGCAAGTAGGATGCAACTAGTGCGCGATGAGGGTGCAAGTAGGGCGCAGGTAGGGCGCAACTAGGGCACAACTAAGGCGCAACTAGGGCGCAACTAGGACGCAACTAGGACGTACCTATGGCGCAACTAGGGCGCAACTAGGGCGCAACTAGGGCACAACTAGGGTGCAACTGGGGCGCAACTAGGGCGCAACTAGGGTGCAACTAAGACGCAACTAGGGCGCAACGAGGGTGCAACAAGGGCGCAACTAGGGCGCAACTAGGGTACAACTAGGGTGCAACTAGGGCGCAACTAGGGTGCAACTAGTGCACAAGTTGGACGCAAATAAGGCGCAACTAAGGCGCAACTAGGGCGCAAGTGGGACGCAACTAGGGCGCAACTAGGGGACAACTAGGGCGTAGCTAGTGCCCAACTGAGGGGCAACTAGGGCGCAAGTAGGCGCCAGAAATGTGCAAGTAGGGTGCAACTAGGGCGCAACTATTTGCAACTAGGACGCATCTAGGGTGCAACTCGTGCGTAACTAGGGTGCAACTAGGGTGCAAGTAGGGCGCAACTAGGGCGCAACTAGGGCGCTCGGGCGCAACAAGGGCGCAACTAGGGGGTAACTAGGGTGAAACTAGGACGCACCTAGGGCACAACTAGGGCGCAACTGAGGTATGGTTAATGAAGGGCTTTTTATACACGGCATATCTAGTGTACTAGGCATGGACTATAGGGAAATTTCCATGAAGTTTCCTAGAAGGCTATTCATATTCCATTCACTTGGAAAGTTATGTATCTGATACCTATGCCTTGTTAAAACTAATTCAATTTTTTAGCTAGGAAAAAAATATAATATGATATTCCCGTGTCGATGTATAGTAGACGTATTCATGTATTCATACTTTCCGATTGGTTATCTCTATAAATTGGGTATTTACTTTCTGTATTGCCGAATATAAAAGTAAACAACCTTCAAAACAAGCAAACATTTGCCATTGCCGCAGAATCCAACGTCGGTGACATCCCCCCCCCCTCCCCCCGAAGTGGCGAGTGTATTGGGGTGGTGTAGCTGGGGAGTGTATTGGACAACCGATACTTGAATACACTAAGTGTGCAATACACTTAGTGTATTTCTGATGTGTCCATCAGAAACACTTACCATAGACACTCCCTCAATACACTTTACCCTTTGGGGGGAGGGACAGCATGGGAGTTGGAGATCCCCTCCCAAAAAGGGTAAAGTGTATTGGGGGAGTGTATATGGTAAGTGTATCTGACGAACAAGTGAAAATTACACTAAGTGTATTTGGAGTAGACATCTGAAAACACTCGTCGGCCGTCGATCAATGACGATCGATGATCGACGACTGACGACACGGTTCCCTTTACAAAGATAACGATCGACGATCGACGACCGTCAACTACTCGATGACATAGATATGTGTCGCAGCCATGTTACGCATTGGTAGCCACATAGTCGGGACCCCATCTCCTCCCCCCCAGAAGTGATGAGTGTATTGCGGTTGTGTAGCTGGGGAGTGTATTGGACAATCGATACTTGAATACACTAAGTGTACAATACACTGAGTATATTTTTTACGTGTCCATCAGATACACTTACCATATACACTCCTCCAATACACTTTTCCCTTGGGGGGGGGGGGGGGGACAACATAGGAGTTGGAGACCCCTCCCCCAAATGGGTAAAGTGTATTGGGGGAGTGTATATGGTAAGTGTATCTGACGGACAAGTGAAAAATACACTAAGTGTATTTAAGAAGATGTTCAGAAACATGCGTGAAACGTCGATCCATAAGAATCGACGATCAGCGACGTCGTAGACATCTTAAACATAGATGTCGACGACGTCAACATCTATGTTTAAGATGTCTACGACTTTGACATCTTAAAGTTCTTGAAGTAAAAATTACAATATCGTCTTTTTTAAAAATCCTAGAGTGCACTCGTGCGGCGTCGATGTTTAGCGTTCGACGATTGCGATGTGTCGACTCCGGTCCTAGTTCTTGGACTCATTCGTTAGGGATTTCATATTGGTATGCGTTCACGTATGCGTATTTTTAGTAGTATTTCTCGCACGTTGACTGCTCCCCTAACTGGCAGATCGTTAACGCCAAATGGAAGTTTACATCGATTGTTAACTTCCACGTGCATTAGCGCGGTTTCGGTAGGGTTTGCAACTTCCGGTTTAAAACTCCGGCGAATCTACGGTCAGCGGTCAGCCGCCGATTTGTGTACCTCGCTAGCCGTCGATGCGGAGGCTCGACTGAACTTCCGCATCGACGGCTCGCGAGGACCGCCGACCACGACGTTTGTCGCTAGTCGTCGATGGACAAGGAAAAAACAAAAAAAAACACCGAAGCAACTTGCTGAGTCAGCACAGTACCTAGCTCCACTCGACCAGGGCCCAGCGGGAGCCTGAGCAGGGAACATCGAACCTCGTAAACGTCTAATGGTCTGACGAGCTTCCACGTCCACAAATACGTCTATTACGTATTTACAGATGTAGTACAGTTTATGTGTATGTAAACCATGGTTTTTATTAGGTAGTAAAAATGTCACTGAGCTCCTTCCACGTTCTTTCCCATGTTGAAGAATAATTATAAACTATTCTGTCTATGGACAACTGGTGAAATGAAATTGTGACGTAACGTCCACAAAGGTACCATGAAACTTCCAAGTGACTACTTTGGACATGTACACTGAATGAAGGGTGAAGTTTTAAGGGGTGATTAACCATAAATGGCACAATCAGGGTGCAACTAGGGCGCAACTAGGGCGCAACTATGGTGCAACTAGTGCGCAACTAGGGGGCAACCAGGGCGCGACTAGGGCGCGACTAGGGCGCGAATTGGGCGCAACTAGGGCGCAACTAGGGCTCAACTAGGGAGCAACTAGGGCGCAACTAGGGCGCAATTAGGGCGCAACTGGGGGCAACTAGGGCGCAACTAGGACGCAACTAGGGCGCAACTAGGGTACAACTAGGGCGCAACTAGGGCGCAACTAGGGCGCAACTAGGGCGCGACTAGGTCGCGACTTGGACGCAACTAGGGCACAACTAGGGCGCAACTAGGGC
>SZWC01002770.1:30124-56566 GCA_023375785.1 Penium margaritaceum | reverse complement strand
AACTAGGGCGCAACTAGGGCGCAACTAGGGCGCAACTAGGGCGCAACTAGGGTGCAACTAGGGCGCAACTAGGGCGCAACTAGGGCGCAACTAGAGCGCAACTAGGGCGCAACCAGGGCGCAACTAGGACGTAACTATGGCGCAACTAGAGCGCAACTAGGGCGCAACTAGGACGCAACAAGGGTGCAACGAGGGCACAACTAGGGCGCAAGGAGGGCGCAAAAAGGGAGCAACTAGGGTGCAACTAGGGCGCAGCTATGGCGCAACTAGGGTGCAGCTAGGGCACAACTAGGGTGCAACTAGGGCGCAACTAGGGCACAACTTGGGCACAACTAGGACGCAACTAGGTCGCAACTATGGCGCAACTAGGGCGCAACTAGGGCGCAACTAGGGCGCAACTAGGATACAACCGGGGCGAACCCGGGTGCAACTAGGGCAAATCTAGGGCACAACTAGGGCGCAACTAGGGCACAACTAGGGTAGAACTAGTGTGCAAGTTGGGCGCAACAAAGGTGCTACTAAGGCGCAACTAGCACGCAAGTATGGCACAAGTAGGACGCAACTAGGGCGCAACTAGGACAAAACTAGGGCGTAGCTAGTACGCAACTAAGGCACAACTAGGGCGCAACTAGGGCGTGACTAGGGTGCGACTAGGGCGCGACTAAGACGCAACTAGGGCGTAACTAGGACGCAACTAGGGCGCAACTAGGGGGCAACTGTGGCGCAACTAGGGCGCAACTAGAGCGCAAGTAGGGCGCAACTAGGGCGCAACTAGGGTACATCTAGGGTGCAACTAGGGCGCAACTAGGGCGCAACTAGGGCACAAATAGGATGCAACTATGGCACAACTAGGGCGCAACTAGGGCGCAAGTACGGTGCAACTGGGGTGCAACTAGGGCGCAACTAAGGCGCAACTAGGGCGCGACTAGGGCGCGACTAGGGCGCGACTAGGGCGCGACCAGGGCGCAACTTGGGCGCAACTAGGGCACAACTTGGGTGCAACTAAGGCGCAACTAGGGCGCAACTAGGGCGCAACTAGGGCGCAACTGGGGGCAACTAGGCCGTAGCTAGTGCCCAACTGAGGCGCAACTAGGGTGCAAGTAGGGCGCCAGTAGGGTGTTCGTTTGGTGCAATAAGGGTGCAAGAAGGGCGCAACTAGGGTGCAACTAGGGCGCAACTAGGACGCACCTAGGGCACAAGTAGGGTGCAACTATGGCACAACTAGGTCGCAAGTAGGGCGCAAGTAGGGCGCAAGTAGGGCGCAACTATGGCGCAACTAGGGCGCAACTAGGGCGCAACTAGGGCGCAACTAGGGTGCAACTAGTGTGCAAGTTGGGCGTAACTAGGGCGCAACTAAGGCGTAACTATGACGCGAGTAGGACGCAACTAGACCGCAACTAGGGAGCAACTAGGATGCAACTAGGGCGCAACTAGGGCGCAAGTAGGGTGCAACTAGGGTACGACTAGGGCGCAATTAGGGCGCAACTAGGGCGCAACTAGGATGCAATTAGTGCGCAAGTTGGGCACAACTAAGGCGCTACTACGGCGCAACTACCACGCAAATAGGGCACAAGTAGGACGCAACTAGCGCAAAACTAGGGCACAGCTAGGGCGTAGCTAGTGCCCAACTAAGGCACAATTAGGGCGCAAGTAAGGTGCCAGTATGGCACAAGTAGGGTGCAATAAGGGCGTAATTTAGGTGCAACTAGGGCACAACTAGGGCGCAACTAGGGCGAAACTAGGGCGCAACTAGGGCGCGACTAGGCCGCAACTAGGGCGCAACTAGGGCAAAACTAGGGCGCAACTAGGGCGCAACTAGGGCGCAACTAGGGCAAAACTAGGGCGCAACTAGGGCGCAACTAGGGCGCAACTAGGGCGCAACTAGGCCGCATCTAGTGCGCAACTAAGGCGCAACTAGGGCGCAACTAGGGCGCAACTAAGGCGCAACTAGGGCGCAAGTAGGGCACAAGTAGGACGCAACTAGGGTGCAACTAGGGTACAACTAGGGCGTAGCTAGTGCCCAACTGAGGCGCAACTAGGGCGCAAGTAGGGCACAAGTAGGGCGCAACTACAGCGCAACTAGGGCGCAACTAGGGCAAAACTAGGGCGCAACTAGGGCGCAACTAAGGCGCAACTAGGGCGCAACTAGGGCGCAACTAAGGCGCAACTAGGGCGCAAGTAGGGCACAAGTAGGACGCAACTAGGGTGCAACTAGGGTACAACTAGGGCGTAGCTAGTGCCCAACTGAGGCGCAACTAGGGCGCAAGTAGGGCACATGTAGGGCACAAGTAGGGTGAAACTACAGCGCAACTAGGGCGCAACTAGGGCACAACTAGGGTGCAACTAGGGTGGAACTAGGGGGCAACTAGGGTAAAACTAGGGTGCAACTAGGGCACAACTAGACTTGCTAGTTGATACCTGGTGTTCCCAAACCATCGTTCCCCCCTCTGAGCATTTGTGACTCGTATTATGAGTTGTCAACGTTGACCACACACAGTGGATTTCTTTGGTCAAAGGAAGTACATATGCCTATTTTGGTCGGTCATTGTGCATGGTAGCCACACCGTGCTACTACTTATTGAATGTTGCTGTACTTTCTAGTTGAAAACTAATATTCCGAAACCATTGTTTCCTCCTCTGACCATTTCCGACTCGTGTTATGGGTTGTGAACGTTGACCACCCATATTGGAATTCTCTGGTGATGGTGAGTGACATATGCCTAGTTTGGTTGTTCGGTGTGCATAGTAGCCACACCCTGCCACTACTTATTGAAGTTCTTTGTCTTTTCTAGTTGCTTCATAGGGTTCCCAATCCATTTTCTCTCCCTCTGACTATTTGTGACTCGTGTTATGAGTTTTCAACGTTGACCACACATTGTGAACTTCTTTTGGTCATGGTTAGTGGCATATGCCTACTTTGGTTTGTCACTGTACATGGTTGCCACACCATGTCACTGTGTATTGAAGGTCTGTGTGCTTTCTAGTTGATAGCTAGTATTTCCAAACCATTGTTACCTGCTTTGACTATCTGTGACTCTTGTTGTGAGTTGTCAGCGTTGACCACATGAAGTGAAATTTGTTGGTCATGGTCAGTGACATATGCATACTTTGGTTGGTCACTGTGCATGGTAGCCACACCGTGCTACTACATATTGAAGATCTTTGTACTTGCAAGTCGATAACTAGTATTCACAAACCATTGTTTCCTCCTCTGACTATTTGTGACTCGTGTTATGAGTTGTCAAAGTTGACTACACATAGTGACATTCTTTGGTCATGGTCAGTGACATATGCCTACTTTGGTTGGTCATTGTACATGGTAGCCACACCGTGCCACTTCTTATTTAAGGTCCTTCTGCTTGCTAGTTGATACCTGGTGTTCCCAAATCATCGTTCCCCCATCTGACCATTTGTGACTCGTACTATGAGTTGTCAGCGTTGACCATACACAGCGGATTTCTTTGGTCAAAGGCAGTACATGTGCCTACTTTGGTCGGTCATTGTGCATGGTAGCCACACTTTGCTACTAATTATTGAAGGTTGTTGTCCTTGCTAGTTGAAAACTAATATTCTGAAACCATTGTTTCCCCCTCTGACCATTTGTGAGTCGTGTTATGGGTTGTGAACGTTGATCACCCTTATTGAGATTCTTTGGTCATGGTCAGTGACATATGCCTAGTTTGGTTGTTTGGTGTGCAAAGTAGCCTCACCGTGCCACTACGTATTGAAGTTCTTTGTCCTTTCTAGTCGATACATAGGGTTCCCAAACCATTGTCTCTCCCTCTGCCCATTTGTGACTCGTGTTATGAGTTGTCAATGTTGGCCACACATAGTGGACTTCTTTGGTCATTTTCAGTGACGTATGCATCCTTTGGTTGGTCACTGTGCACGCTAGCCACACCGTGCCACTACTTATTAAAGGTCTTTGTACTTGCTAGTTGATAACTAGTGTTCCCAATCCATTGTTCCCCCCTCAGACCATTTGTGACTCGTGTTCAGAGTTTTCAGCGTTGACCACACACTGTAAAATTCGTTTGGTCACGGTTAGTGGCATATGCCTACTTTGGTTTGTCACTGTACATGGTTGTCACGCCGTGTCACTATGTATTGAAGGTCTTTGTGCTTTCTAGTTGATAGCTAGTGTTCCCAAAGCATTGTTATTCCCTCTCACTATCTGTGACTCTTGTTGTGAGTTGTCAACGTTGACCACATGAAGGAAGATTCTTTGGACATGGTCAGTGACATATGCATACTTTGGTTGGTCCGTGTGCATGGTAGCCACACCGTGCCACTACATATTGAAGGTCTTTGTACTTGCTAGTCGATTACTAGTATTCACAAACCATTGTTTCCCCCTCTGACCATTTGTGACTCGTGTTATGAGTTTTCAAAGTTGACCACACACAGTGACATTCTTTGGTCATGGTCAATGACATATGCCTACTTTGGTTGGTCATTGTACATGGTAGCCACATCATGCCACTACTTATTGAAGGTCTTTGTGCTTGCTAGTTGATACCTGGTGTTCCAAAACCATCGTTCTCCCTCTGACCATTTGTGACTCGTATTATGAGTTGTCAACATTGACCACAGACAGCGGATTTCTTTGGTCAAAGGCAGTACATATGCCTAGTTTGGTCGGTCATTGTGCATGGTAGCCACACCGTGCTACAACGTATTGAAGGTCACTGTACTTTCTAGTTGAAAACCAGTATTCCCAAACCATTGCTTCCCCCTCTGATCATTTCTGACTCCTGTTATGGGTTGTGAACGTTGACCAACCATATTGAAATTATTTGGTCATGGTCACTGACATATGCCTAGTTTGGTTGTTAGGTGTGCATAGGAGCCACACCGTGCCACTACTTATTGAAGTTCTTTGTCCTTTCTAGTCGCTACATATGGTTCCCAATCCATTGTCTCTCACTCTGACCATTTGTGACTCGTGTTATGAGTTTTCAACGTTGACCACACACTGTGAACGTCTTTTGGTCATGGTTAGTGGCATATGCCTATTTTGGTTTGTCACTGTACATGGTTGCCACGCCGTGTCACTGCGTATTGAAGGTCTTTGTACTTTCTAGTTGATAGCTAGTATTCCCAAACCATTGTTACCCGCTTTGAGTATCTGCGACTCTTGTTGTGAGTTGTCAGCGTTCACCACATGAAGTGCATTCTTTGGACATGGTCAGTGACATATGCATACTTTGGTTGGTCACTGTGCATGGTAGCCACACTGTGCCACTACATATTGAAGATCTGTGTACTTGCTAGTCAATAACTAGTATTCACAAACCATTGTTTCCCCCTCTGACCATTTGTGACTCGTGATATGAGTTGTCAAAGTTGACCACACACAGTGACATTCTTCGGTCATGGTCAATGACACATGCCTACTTTGGTTGGTCATTGTACATGGTAGCCACACCGTGCCACTGCTTATTGAAGGTCCTTGTGCTTGCTAGTTGATACCTGGTGTTCCCAAATCATCGTTCCCCCCTCTGATCGTTTGTGAGTCGTACTTTCAGTTGTCAGCATTGACCATACACAGCATATTTCTTTGGTCAAAGGCAATATATATGCCTATTTTGGTCCGCCATTGTGCATGGTAGCCACACTGTGCTACTAATGGTCGAAGGTCGTTGTCCTTGCTAGTTGAAAACTAATATTCTAAAACCATTGTTTCCCCCTCTGACCATTTGTGACTCGTGTTATGGGTTGTGAACGTTGTTCACCTATATTGAAATTCTTTGGTCTTGGTCAGTGACATATGCCTAGTTTGGTTGTTCGGTGTGCATAGTAGCCTCACCGTGCCACTACTTATTGAAATTCTTTGTCCTTTCTAGTCCATACATATGGTTCCCAAACCATTGTCTCTCCCTCTGACCATTTGTGACTCATGTTACGAGTTGTCAATGTTGGCCACACATACTGGACTTCTTTGGTCATTGTCAGTGACGTATGCATCCTTTGGTTGGTCACTGTGTACGTCAGCCACACCGTGCCTCTACTTATTGAAGGTCGTTGTACTTGCTAGTTGATAACTAGTCTTTCCAATCCATTGTTCCCCCCTCTGACCATTTGTGACTCATGTTATGAGTTTTTAACGTTGACCACACACTGTAAAATTCTTTTGGTCATGGTTAGTGGCATATGCCTACTTTGGTTTGTCACTGTACATGGTTGTCACGCCGTATCACTATGTATTGAAGGTCTTTGTGCTTTCTAGTTGATAGCTGGTGTTCCCAAAGCATTGATACCCCCTCTCACTATCTGTGACTTTTGTTGTGAGTTGTCAACGTTGACCACATGAAGTAAATTTTTTTGGTCATGGTCAGTGACATATGCATACTTTGGTTGGTCCCTGTGCATGGTAGCCACACCGTGCCACTACATATTGAAGGTCTTTGTACTTGCTAGTCGATAACTAGAATTCACAAACCATTGTTTGCCCCTCTGACCATTTGTGACTTGCGTTATGAGTTGTCAAAGTTGACCACACATAGTGACATTCTTTGGTCATGCTCAGTGACATATGCCTATTTTGGTTGGTCATTGTACATGGTAGCCACACCGTGCCACTACTTATTGAAGGTCCTTGTTCTTGCTAGTTGATACCTGGTGTTCCCAAACCATGGTTTCCCCCTCTGACCATTTGTGACTCGTATTATGGGTTGTCAGCATTGACCACACACAGCGGATTATTTTTATGAAAGGCAGTACATATACCTACTGTGGTTGGTCATTGTGTATGGTAGCCACACCGTGCTACTACTTATTGAAGGTCGTTGTACTTGCTAGTTAAAAACTAATATTCCAAAACCATTGTTTCCCCATCTGACCATTTGTGACTTGTGTTATGGGTTGTGAACGTTGACCACCCATATTGAAAGTCTTTGGTCATGGTCAGTGACATATGCCTAGTTTGGTTGTTCGCTATGCATAATAGCCTCGCTGTGCCACTACTTATTGAAGTTCTTTGTCCTTTCTAGTCGATACATAGGATTCCCAAACCATTCTTTCTCCCCCTGACTATTGTGACTCATGTTATGAGCTGTCAATGTTGAGCACACATAGTGGACTTCTTTGGTCAAAGTCAGTGACGTATGCATCCTTTGGTTGGTCACTGTGCACGCTAGCCACACCGGGCCACTACTTGTTGAAGGTTTTTGTACTTGCTAATTGATAACTAGTATTCCCAACCCATTGTTTCCTCCTATGTCCATTTGTGACTTGTGTTATGAGTTTTCAACGTTGACCACACACTGTTAAATTCGTTTGGTCATGGTTAGTGGGAGATGCCTACTTTGGTTTGTCACTGTACATGGTTGCCACGCCGTGTCACTGCGTATTGAAGGTCTTTGTGCTTTCTAGTTGATAGCTAGTGTTCCCAAACCATTATTACCCCCTCTGACTATCCGTGACTCTTGTTGTGAGTTGTCAACGTTGACCACATGAAGTGAAACTCTTTCGTCATGGTCAGTGACATATGCATACTTTGGTTGGTCACTGTGCATGGTAGCCACACTGTGCCACTACATATTGAAGGTCTTTGTTCCTGCTTGTCGATAACTAGTATTCACAAACCTTTGTTTCCCCCTCTGACCATTTGTAATTCGTGTTATGAGTTGTCAAAGTTGACCACACATAGTGACATTCTTTGGTCATGGTCAGTGACATATGCCTACTTTCGTTGGTCACTGTACATGGTAGCCACACCGTGCCACTACTTATTGAAGGTCCTTGTGCTTGCAAGTTGATACCTGGTGCTCCCAAACCATCGTTCCCCCTCTGACCATTTGTGACTCGTATTATGAGTTGTCAACGTTGACCACACGTAGCGGATTTCTTTGGTCAAAGGCAGTACATGTGCCTATTTTGGCCGGTCATTGTGCATGGTAGCCATAACGTGCTACTAATTATTGAAGGTCGTCGTCCTTGCTAGTTTAAAACTAATATTTTGAAACCATTGTTTCCCCCTCTGACCATTTGTGACTCGTGTTATGGGTTGTGAACGTTGACCACCCATACTGAGATCCTTTGGTCATGGTCAGTTACGTATGCATCCTTTGGTTCGTCACTGTGCACGCTAGCCATACCTGCCACTACTTGTTGAAGGTCTTTGTACTTGCTAGTTGATAACTAGTGTTCCCAACCCATTGTTTCCCCCTCTCACCATTTGTGACTTGTGTTATGAGTTTTCAATGTTGACCACATAGTGTGAAATTCTTTTGGTCATGGTTAGTGGCATATGCCTACTTTCGTCTGTCACTGTACATGGTTGCCACGCCGTGGCACTACTTATTGAAGGTCTTTGTACTTGCTAGTCCATAACTAGTATTCACAACCCATTGTTTCCTCCTGTGACCATTTGTGACTCGTGTTATGAGTTGTCAAAGTTGACCACACATAGTGACATTCTTTGGTCATGGTCAGTGACATAGGCCTACTTTGGTTGGTCATTGTACATGGTAACCACACCATGCCACTACTTATTGAAGGTCCTTGTGCTTGCTAGTTGATACCTGGTGTTCCCAAACCATCGTTCCCTCCTCTGACCATTTGTGACTCGTATTATGAGTTGCCAACGTTGACCACACACAGACAATTTCTTTGGTCAAAGGCAGTACATATGCCTACTTTGGTCGGTCATTGTGCATGGTAGACACACCGTGCTGTTAATTATTGAAGGTCGTTGTCCTTGCTAGTTAAAAACTAATATTCTGAAACCGTTGTTTTGCCCTCTGACCATCTGTGACTCGTGTTATGCGTTGTGAACGTTGACCACCCATACTGAAATTCTTTGGTCATGGTCAATGACATATGCCTAGTTTGGTTGTTCGGTGTGCATAGTAGCCACACCGTGCTACCATGTACTGAAGTTCCTTGTCTTTTCTAGCCGATGCGGAGGGTTCCCTAACCATTGTCTCTCCCTCTGACCATTTGTTACTCGTGTTATGAGTTGTCAATGTTGACCACACATAGAGGACTTCTTTGGTCATAGTGAGTGACGTATGCATCTTTTGGTTGGTCACTGTGCAAGTTAGCCACACCGTGCCACTACTTGTTGAAGGTCTTTGTACTTGCTAGTTGATAACTTGTGTTCCCAACCCATTGGTTCCCCCTCTGACCACATATGAACAATTACATCACCCGTGAAACTGTGCATCAACAAATGTATTGGAAAGTGAACAAACCAGTGAACATGGATGGTTCACAGAAACTACTAAATATCACATAGAGCCTATTTTAGTTTTCATTATGTATAACGAACGTACATCTGGGCTTTGTACACATGCATTCATGTGGATGTCTTGTGAAAAATGTTTCCATGTAGGAATACACTTTTTGATACAGTGATTGACAAGTGCGTGATATTGAGGTGATTAGCCATAACTCCCTCTGACCATTTGTGACTCGTGTTATGAGTTCTTATCGTAGACCACACACTGTGAAATTCTTTTGGTCATGGTTAGTGGCACATGCCTACTTTGGTTTGTCACTGTTTATGGTTGCCACGCTGTGTCAATACGTATTGAAGGTCTTTGTGCTTTCTAGTTGATAGCTAGTGTTCCCAAATTATTGTTACCCCCTTTGACTATATGTGACTCTTGTTGTGAGTTGTTAACGTTGACCACATGAAGTGAAATTCTTTGGTCATGGTCAGTGAAATATGCATACTTTGGTTGGTCACTGTGCATGGTAGCCACACTGTGCCACTACATATTGAAGGTCTTTGTACTTGCTAATTGATAACTAGTATTCACAAACCATGGTTTCCTCCTCTGAACATTTGTGACTCGTGTTGCGAGTTGTCACATTTGACCACACATAGTGATTTTCTTTGGTCATGGTCAGTGACATAGGCCTACTTTGGTTGGTCACTGTGCATGGTTGCTACACCGTGCCACTACATACTGAAGGTCTTTGTACTTGCTAGTCCATACCTAGTATTCAGAAACCATTGTTTCCTCCTGTGACCATTTGTGACTCGTGTTATGTGTTGTCAAAGTTGACCACACATAGTGACATTCTTTGGTCATGGTCAGTGACATAGGCCTACTTTGGTTGGTCATTGTACATGGTAACCACACCGTGCCAATAGTTTTTGAAGGTCCTTGTGCTTGCTAGTTGATACATGGTGTTCCCAAACCATCGTTACCCCCTCTGACCATTTGTGACTTGTATTATGAGTTGTCAACGTTGACCACACACAACGGATTTCTTTGGTCAACGGAAGTACATATGCCTACTTTGGTCGGTCATTGTGCATGGTGGACACATCATGCTACTAATTATTGAAGGTCGTTATCCTTGCTAGTTAAAAACTAATATTCCAAAACCATTGTTTCCCCCTCTGACCATTTGTGGCTCGTGTTATGCGTTGTGAACGTTGACCACCCATACTGAAATTCTTTCGTTATGGTCAGTGATATATGCCTAGTTTGGTTGTTGGGTGTGCATAGTAGCCACACCGTGCAACCATGTACTGAAGTTCTTTGTCCTTTATAGTCAATACGTAGGGTTCCCTAACCATTGTCTCTCCCTATGACCATTTGTGACTCGTGTTTTGAGTTGTTAATGTTGTCCACACATAGTGGACTTCTTTGGTCATAGTCAGTGACGTATACATCCCTTGGTTGGTCACTGTGCACGCTAGCCACAACGTGCCACTACTTGTCGAAGGTTTTTGTACTTGCTAGTTCATAACTTGTGTTCCCAACCCATTGTTTCCCCCTCTGACCATATATGACCAATTACATCACCCGTGAAACTGTGTATCAATAAATGTATTGGAAAGTGAACAAACTAGTGAACATGGATGGTCCACAGAAACTTCTAAATATCACATAGAGCCTATTATAGTTTTCATTATGTACATCAAATGTATATCGGGGCATTGTAGACGTGCATTCATGTGGAAGTTTTGTGAAAAATGTTTCCATGTAGGAATACACTTTTTGATACAGTGGTTGACAAGTGCGTGATATTGAGGTGATTAACCATAACTCCCTCTGACCATTTGTGATTCGTTTTATGAGTTTTTAACGTTGACCACACACTGTGAAATTCGTTTGGTCATGGTTAGTGGCATATGCCTACTTTGGTTTGTCATTGTACATGGTTGCCACGCTGTGTCAATACGTATTGAAGGTCTTTGTGCTTTCTAGTTGATAGCTAGTGGTCCCAAACCATTGTTACCCCCTTTGACTATCTGTGCCTCTTGTTGTGAGTTGTTAACGTTGACCACATGAAGTGAAATTCTCTGGTCATGGTCAGTGACATATGCCTACTTTGGTTGGTCATTGTACATGGTAGCCACACCGTGCCACTACTTATTGAAGGTCCTTGTGCTTGCTAGTTGATACCTAGTGTTCCCAAACCATCGTTCCCCCTCTGACCATGTGTGACTCGTATTATAATTTGTCAACGTTGACCACACACAGCGGATTTCTTTGGTCAAAGGCAGTACATATGCCTACTTTGGTCGGTCATTGTGCATGGTAGCTACACCGTACTACTAGTTAAAAAAGGGCGTTGTCGTTGCTAGTTGAAAACTAATATTCCAAAACCATTGTTTCCCCCCTCTGACCATTTGTGACTCGTGTTATGGGTTGTGAACGTTGACCACCCATACTGAAATTCTTTGGTCATGGTCAGTGACATATGCCTAGTTTGGTTGTTCGGTGTGCATAGTAGCCACACCATGCCACCATGTACTGAAGTTCTCTGTCCTTTCCAGTCAATACATAGGGTTCCCTAACCACTGTCTCTCCCTCTGACCATTTGTGACTCGTGTTATGAGTTGTCAATGTTGACCACACATAGTGGACTTCTTTGGTCATAGTCAGTGGCGTATGCATCCTTTGGTTGATCACTGTGCACGCTAGCCACGCTGTGCCACTACTTGTTGAAGGTCTTTGTACTTGCTAGTTGATAACTTGTGTTCCCAATCCATTGTTTCCCCCTCTGACCATACATGACCAATTGCATCATCCATGAAACTGTGTATCAACAAATGTATTGGAAAGTGAACACAGTAGTGAACAGGGATGGCCCACATAAACTACTAAATATCACATAGAGCCTATTATAGTTTTTATTTTGTACAACGAATGTACAAGTGGGCTTTGTAGACATGCATTCATGTGGATGTTTTAGGAAAAATGTTTCCGTGTAGGAATACACTTTTTGATACACTGATTGACAAGTGTGTGATATTGAGGTGATTAACCATAACTCTCTCTGACCATTTGTGACTCGTGTTATGAGTTTTTTACGTTGACCACACACAGTGAAATTCTTTTGGTCATGGTCAGTGGCATATGCCTACTTTGGTTTGTCACTATACATGGTTGCCATGCCGTGTCACTATGTATTGAAGGTCTTTGTGCTTTCTAGTTGATAGCTAGTGTTCCCAAACCATTGTTACCCCCTTTGACTACCTGTGACTCTTGTTGTGAGTTGTTAACGTTGACCACATGAAGTGAAATTCTTTGGTCATGGTCAGTGACATATGCATACTTTGGTTGGTCACTGTGCATGGTAGCCACACTGTGCCACTACATATTGAAGGTCTTTGTACTTGCTAGTCGATAACTAGTATTCACAAACCATTGTTTCCCCCTCTCACCATTCGTGACTCGTGTTATGAGTTGTCAATGTTGACCACACATAGTGACGTTCTTTGGTCATGGTCAGTGACATATGCCTACTTTGGCTGGTCATTGTACATGGTAGCCACACCGTGCCATTACTTATTGAAGGTCCTTGTTCTTGCTAGTTGATACCTGGTGTTCCTAAACCATCGTTCCCCCCTCTGACCATTTGTGACTTGTATTATGAGTTGTCAACGTTGACCACACAGAGTGGATTTCTTTGGTCAAAGGCTGTACATATGCCTACCTTGGTCGGTCATTGTGCATGGCTGCCACACCGTGCTACTAATTATTGAAGGTGGTTGGCCTTGGTAGTTGAAAACTAATATTCTGAAACCATTTTGTCCCCCTTTGACCATTTGTGACTCGTGTTATGGTTTGTGAACGTTGACAACCCATACTGAAATTCTTTGGTCATGGTCAGTGACATGTGCCCAGTTTGATTGTTCGGTGTACATAGTAGCCACACCGTGCCACCAAGTACTGAAGTTCTTTGTCCTTTCTAGTTGATAGACAGGGTTCCCAAACCATTGTCTCTCCCTTTGACCATTTGTGACTCGTGTTAAGAGTCTTCATTGTTGACCACACGCAGGGGACTTCTTTGGTCATAGTCAGTGACGTATGCATCCTTTGGTTGGTCACTGTGCAAGCTAGCCATACCGTGCCACTACTTGTTGAAGGTCTTTGTACTTGCTAGTTGATAACTAGTGTTCCCAACCCATTGTTTCCCCCTCGGACCATTTGTGACTCGTGTTATGAGTTTTCAACGTTGACCACACACTGTGAAATTCTTTTGGTCATGGTTAGTGGCATATGCCTACTTTTGCTTGTCAGTAAACATGGTTGCCTCCTTGTGTCACTACGTATTGAAGGTCTTAATGCTTTCTAGTTGATAACTCGTATTCCCAAACAATTGTTACCCCCTCTGACAAAGTGTGACTCTTGTTGTGAGTTGTCAACGTTGACCACATGAACTGAAATTCTTTGGTCATGGTCAGTGACATATGCATATTTTGGTTGGTCACTGTGCATGGTAGCCACACAGTGCCACTACATATTGACGGTCTTTGTACTTGCTAGTCGATAACTAGTATTCGCTAGTTATTGTTTCCCCCTCTGACCAGTTGTGACTCGTGTTATGAGTTGTCAAAGTTGACCACACATTGTGACATTATCTGGTCATGGTCTGTGACATATGCCTGCTTTGGTTGGTCATTGTACATGGTAGCCACACCGTGCCACTACATTTTGAAGGTCCTTGTGCTTGCTAGTTGATACCTCATGTTCCCAACCCATCGTTCCCCCCTGTGACAATTTGTGACTCGTATTATGAGTTGTCAACGTTAACCACAAACAGCGGATTTCTTTGATAAAAGGCTGTACATATGCCTACTTTGGTCGGTCATTGTGCATGGTAGCCACACCGTGCTACTACTTATTGAAGGTCGTTAAACTTGCTCGTTGAAAACTAATATTCCAAACCCATTGTTCCCCCCTCTGACCATTTGTGACTCGTGTCATGGGTTGTGCACCTTGACCACCCACATTGAAATTCTTTGGTCATGGTCATTGACATATGCTTTGTTTGGTTGTTCGGTGTGCATAGTAGCGACATTGTGCCACTACTTATTGAAGTTCTTTGTCCTTTCTAGTCGCTACATAGGGTTCCCAATCCACTCTCTCTCCCTCTGACCATTTGTGACTCGTGTTATGAGTTGTCAATATTGACCACACATAGTGGACTTCTTTGGCCATAGTCAGTGACGTATGCATCCTTTGGTTGGTCACTGTGCACGCTAGCCACACCGTACCACTACTTGTTGTAGGTCTTTGTACTTGCTAGTTGATAACTAGTGTTACCAACCCATTGTTTCCCCCTCTGACCATGTGTGACTCGTGTTATGAGTTTTCAACGTTGACCATACACTGTGAAGTTATCTTGGTCATGGTTAGTGGCATATGCCTACTTTGGTTTGTCACTGTACATGGTTGCCACGTCGTGTCACTATGTATTGAAGGTCTTTGTGCTTTCTAGTTGACAGCTAGTGTTCCCAAACCATTGTTACCCCCTTCGACTATATGTGACCTTTGTTGTGAGTTGTCAACGTTGACCACATGAAGTGAAATTCTTTGGTCATGGTCAGTGACATATGCATACTCTGGTTGGTCACTGTGCATGGTAGCCACAATGTGCCACTACATATTCAAGGTCTTTGTACTTGCTAGTTGATAACTGGTATTCACAAACCATTGTTTCCCCTCTGACCATTTGTGACCCGTGTTATGAGTTGTCAAAGTTAACCACACATAGTGACATTATTTCGTCATGGTAAGTGACATATGCCTACTTTGGTTGGTCATTGTACATGGTAGGCACGCGGTGCCACTACTTACTGAATGTCCTTGTGCTTGCTAGTTTATACCCGGTGTTCTCAAACCATCGTTCCCCCCTCGGACCATTTGTGACTCGTATTATGAGTTGTCAACGTTGACCGCACACAGTGGATTTCTTTGGTCAAAGGCGGTACATATGCCTTCTTTGGTCAGTCATTGTGCATGGTAGCCACACCATTCTACTACTTATTGAAGGTCGTTGTATTTGCTAGTTGAAAACTAATATTCCAAAACCATTGTTTCCCTCTCTGACCATTTGTGACTCGTGTTAGGGTTGTGAACGTTGACTACCCACATTGAAATTCTTTGGTAATGGTCAGTGACATATGCCTAGTTTGGTTGTTCGGTGTGCATAGTAGCCACACAGTGCCACTCTTTATTGAAGTTCTTTGTCCTTTCTAGTCGATACATAAGGTTCCCAAACCATTATCTCTCCCTCTGACCATTTTTGACTCGTGTTCTGAGTTGTCAATGTTGACCACACATAGTGGACTTCTTTGGTCATAGTCAGTGACGTATGCATGCTTTTGTTGGTCACTGTGCACGCTAGCTACACCGTGCCACTGCTTGTTGAAGGTCTTTGTATTTGCTAGTTGATAACTAGTGTTTCCAACCCATTGCTTCCCCCTCTGACCATTTGTGACTCATGTTATGAGTTTTCAAAATTGACTACATACTGTGAAATTCTTTTGATCATGATTAGTGGCATACGCCTACTCTGGGTTTTCACTGTACATGGTTGCCACGCCGTGTCACTACGTACTGAAGGTCTATGTGCTTTCTAATTGATAGCTAGTGTTCCTAAAGCATTGTTACCCCCTCTCACTATCTGTGACTCTTGTTGTGAGTTGTCAACGTTGACCACATGAAGTGAACCATGTTGAGGATGGTGCGGTTTGCCCTCTCAGCAACGCCGTTCGCTCAACAAGGACCGAACCATGTTGAGGATGGTGCGGTTTGCCCTCTCAGCGACGCCGTTCTGCTGCACAAAATGTGGCGTAGTTTTCTGCCACGCAATCCCCTTGCTCTTCATCCATGCCGAGCAGCCCTCGTACTCGCCGCCATTGTCGCTCCAGAACGCCTTTACCTTCAACTCCGTTTGCCGCTCCACTGCTGCCATGAACTCCTCCATGCATGACAGCACACCACTCTTCTTCTTGATGTTGTAGAGGTACAACTTGCGGCTGTGGTCATCGATGAAAGTGACAAAGAAGTGTGCCCCACCAAAGGAGGGCTCAAACGGTCCGCACACACCTGTGTGCACCACCTCCAACTTCGCCGATGCACGCGTCCCTTTGCCATCAAACGGCTGCCGTGTCGCCTTGCCGACCACACACGGCTCACACACGGCATTCTTGGCTGCATCGAGGCTCTTGACCTCAAGACCCCGCACCACTTCCTTCTTCACCATGTCCCTCACGGTTGAGGGAGCGACGTGACACAAGCGGCGGTGCCACAGGTCCAGGTCCCTATCATCCTTCTTCGCGAGGTGGACGACGTCGGGCCCCGCCCGGCTGCCAAGAATCTTCGCACGAAGCAGGTACAAGTCGTCCTCTCGCTTTCCTCGTGCGATCACCTCGCCGTCCCCCTTCTTCCGGATGATGGCCTCCCTTTTGTTGAAGAGCACCTCGAGCCCCTTGTCGGTAAGGCGGCTCACTGACAGCAGATTTGTCCCAAAGTTGGGCATGTGGAGCACGTCATGAATTGTGCTCGTGACAGCTTCCCCGTCCACATCCACCTCGATGCGAACGTTGCCTTCACCGGCAGCCAACTCTGTTTTGCCATTGGCCACCGTCATGCGCCGCTCCGATGCGCCATAGGTGACGAATGCCACCCACTTGCATTGCGTGTGGTGGCCCGATCCGGATTCAATGACGGTCACTCCCGGATCAGTCAAGTCGGCGGACTGTTACGCCATCAATGCGTGGTCGTCCTTCTTTCCAGCCTTCCCCGGCTGGTCCGACTTCCTGTTGGGACAGTTGCGTGCATAGTGGCCTTCTTTGCCACAGACGTAGTACTTCCCCTTATTGTCACCCTTCTTAGTGTCCTGCTTGGCACCCTTCCCCTTCTTGCCTCCCCCTCCACCTTGAGGACGGGCGGCATAGGCGGAACTCGATGTCGTCCCACTCTCTCTCCCACCACGCCACATCCATTCATTACGGACGTTCTTAGCCACCTTTGGTTACTTCTGCTCATCAGTGGACCAGCCGCCGACGACGGTGATCATGGGACTCCAATTGTCCGGCAAGGCCAGGAGGAGGATCATGGCTTGCAGCAGAGAGTCGACCCTGTCAGAAGAATGCAATGAGTGAGGACAGTAGGAGCAGAAGCAAGCAGAAGCACGAAACCGGGCGGAAGTGACGTAAGGAAGTGACGGAGGCAGAGCGGTGAGAGCTGGCCCAAGGAGTTAATTCCAGAGTCGCGAGAGGGAGCGGGACACTGAAGCTCCAAGGTAGACAAAGTGCATATGAGAGAACTTGAGGGCGAAGCGAGGAAGGCATTGGACGTGAAGGGTTGATGGTGGCGAAGTGAAGAGTCGTGAGGATACAGTGATGGGCAAAGGCAATGGAAGCGAGAGGCGAGCAGAGCGAGAACACGGCGGCGAAGCCGTGGAACCAAAGGGAACAGGACGAATAGAACTGTTCTGGTTAACTCAAGGGAATGAACATCCTCTGTATAAAAGGACAGAACAGACACAGCAACGACTTCTTTTCTGCTAGCCAGAGGCGGTGTGACAGATGCCACTTTATTAGGGGATGACTTGACAGTGGGCTCCGAACGGTCGAGTGACCAGGAGACCATTGGTCAAGTTGGTTAGGTCCAGGACCTAAACCTTTCTTGAGATGTCATATCCGTGTATTTTACTGACACCCTTCGGCACACCGATAAGGTTAGAAGTGGACACATCTCCGATGGTGTTACATGTTGTCCTCTGAGGAGTCTTCTCACGGAGCAAGATCGTCGGAGGGTTCTGGTGTCGGAGAGGGAGTTGGTGGCATTGGAGGAGGTGTAGGGAGCCGATATGGATTGAGTCCTTGAGGAGTATATCCTCTGACTCGTCTTCGCTATTCTGTTTGGTCGGAAGGTTCTCCTTGTGTGCACAACTCTTCAATGTTGTCCACTATGGAAGAAATGTTCAGACCTCCTCTGCGGATGATATCATGGAAGGGCTGATCTGTGGTTTTTGGGAGCAGAGCTCTGGCCTGACAGAGAGCGTAGTAGTATTTTTCCCGGTAGGTCCGCGGTTGGCGGGAGGACCACCATACTGGGTCTATGAATAGTCGTTTGAGGCAAAACCCTCGGACTTTTATTCGTCGAGTAGTATTCATCAATTATTCCTCCCATTCCATGAAGTTGCTGTCCTCCTCATCCACAAACTCCAAGACGGGAATGCGATCGATCATAGGGATCAACTTAGGATCAGTGTCAGGATGCCGGAGTCTCTGAGCCCGTCGTCGAAAGTTGTTTGAAGGGTTGTAGTGAGTCATGGTTGGAGGTGCTGATCAGAGTTTTTGACAAGGTGAGAGTAGGGGTGAAACCTTGCGCAGCTGGAATGAGGGAGGAACGATGTGGTAAGGGGAAGGCGGATGCTTATACATCACAAGGGGTCTGCTTCTGTCGTGGGTGCAGGCTGCTCCGAAGTGAGTAGCTAGCTCGTGCAGGTCTTGGTGCTGGTCACAGACGTTGATGATGAGAAGGCGGAGGTTGAGGGGGAGGACAAAACACGTGCGGTACTGATGTTTTCAACATGGGCACAGGTCGTCGCAGAGCGGGCAATGCGACCGGGCGGATCCTTGTACCGAGCAGAAGGCGACGCGAAAAAGCGGAGGAGTAATTGATGAGTGAGTGGACGTAGGGGCGAACCCACGTGCGCTGCGAAGTAGAGGAGTCGGATGTGGCAAGGGGAAGGCAGAGGCCAGCGCGCCGCGAGAAATCTGCTTCCGGTGTGGGTGCAGGCTGCTGCGAATCGGGCAGCGAGCTCGTGTAGATCCTTGTGCTGGGCGCAGATGCTGATGATGAGAGGGCAAAAGCTGATGAAATAGGGGTGGACGCAGGGGCAAAACCACGTGCGCTACGGAATCTTTTTGGCATGGGGGCAGGTCGTCGCAAAACAGGCGATGCGACCGGGCGGAACCTTGTGCCGAGCTGATGCGGAAGCAAAGCGGAAGAACACGGAGGCAACTGATGGCTGAGTGCGCGCAGGGGCAGAATCACGTGCGTGAACAAAGGAGGCAGATAACACAGTATGAGGCGGAGGCGTGAATGATGCGGAAAAATGATGGAGGAAGATGAGAACAGCGGAGGATGGAGATGATGAGGCAGATGGAGAGCGGCGCGACGAAGGTGAATGAGGCTGAGGAGGGAAGCAGGAGCGAAGTGGGAAGGTGGGGGTAGCGGCAGGCAGAGGATAGCGAGGAAGAAGGAGGCTACATGCGACAACCAAGTCTCTGCTTCAAGAGAGTGACGGCTTGTTCCCAAGTTGGCCCAAGACCGACGGGCAGGAAGACTGGTGGCGTCCGATGTCCCGGATGCGAGAGGACTGTGGTTGCAGAAGAAGTTGCACGACAGGTAGAGACACTAGTCCACTAATATCAGGAGAGTGACGGCTTGTTCCCCACTTGGGTTGCAATGGGAGCAGGAAGACTGGTGGTGTCTGACATCCTGATGGCAGCACTTGCGCTGCTGCTGCTGACGGCGCGAGAAGGCGGTGCGAGGAGGCGACGCGAGACGGAAGCGAGGAAGCTGACACTGATGAATCAGATGGAGGAGATGAGACAACTGATGTGAGCGAAGGGCGGAGGTGCTTGCAAGGCTGAGGAGACGAGAGGCAGCAGATGGCGAGCAGCAAGAAGCTTCTCGGAAGTTGACAGTGGACGGCGGCTCGGGAGCTGTTTGCGACTGTTTGGCAAGTCACCAATTGTTGGCCACGGGCATGTAATGGGCGCAGGACTTCCTTTGGATGACGAGGCGTTGCTTCAGCGCGAGGAACACTTCAAGTGGTGCTGCTGATGTCACCTGCTGATGAAGCGGAGGGGCGCGAAGTGGCGGTGACGGCGGTGGAGAAGGGCCGCCTCGAGAGGGGACGGAACGGTGGCGGCAGAGCGATGACTCGGTCACGGGGCACCAGGCGATGTCGCCTGATGCTCTGATACCATGTCAGAAGAATGCAATGAGTGAGGAAAGTAGGAGCGGAAGCAAGCAGAAGCACGGAACCGGGCGGAAGTGACGTAGGGAAGTGACGGAGGCAGAGCGGTGAGAGCTTGCCCAAGGAATTAATTCCACAGTCACGAGAGGGAGCGAGACACTGAAGCTCCAAGGTAGACAGAGTGCATATGAGAGAACTTGAGGATGAAGCGAGGAAGGCATTGGACGTGAACGTTTGATTGTGGCGAAGCAAAGAGTTGTGAGGAGACAGTGATGGGCGAAGGCAATGGAAGCGAGAGGCCAGCAGAGCACGAACACGGCGGCGAAGCCGCGGAACCAAAGGGAACAGGATGAATAGAACAGTTCTGGTTAACTCGAGGGAATGAACATCCTCAGTATAAAAGGACAGAACAGACACAACAACGGCTTCTTTTCCGCTAGCCGGACGCGGTGTGACAGATGTCACTTTATTAGGGGATGACTTGACAGTGGGCTCCGAACGGTCGAGTGACCAGGAGACCGTTGGTCAAGTTGGTTAGGTCCAGGACCTGAACCTTTATTGAGATGACCTATCGGTGTGTTTTACTGACACCCCCGGGCACACGACTAGGGCGCAACTAGGGCGCAACTAGGGCACAACTAGGGCGCAACTAGGACGCAAGTAGGGCGTAGCTAGGGTGGAATTAGGGCGCAACAAGGGCGCAACTAGGGCGCAACAAGGGCGCAACTAGGGTGCAACTAGGGCGCAACTAGGGCGCAACTAGGACGCAACTAGGGCGCAACTAGGGTGCAACTAGGGCGCAAGTAGGGCGCAAGTATGGCAGAAGTAGGGTACAACTACGGCGCAAGTGGGGCACAACTAGGGCGCAACTAGGGCGCAACTAGGGCACAACAAGGGCGCAACGAGGGCGCGACAAGAGCGCAACAAGGGCGTAACTAGGGTGCAACTAGGGTCAAACTAGGGCGCAACTAGAGCGCAACTAGGGCACAACTAGGGCGCAACTAGGGCGCAGCTAGGGCACAACTAAGGCGCAACTAGGGCGCAACAAAAGCGCAACTAGGGCGCAAGTAGGGTACAAGTAGGACGCAACTAGGGCGCAACTAGGGTACAAGTAGGACGTAGCTAGTGCGCAACTGAGGCGCAACTAGGGCGCAAGTAGGGCGCCAATAGGGCGTAAGTAGGGTGCAATAAGGGCGCAAGAAGGGCGCAACTAAGGCACAATTAGGGCGCATCGAGGGCACAAGTAGGGCGCAACTAGGACGCGACGAGGGCGCAAGTAGAATGCCAAGTAAGGCGCAACTAGGGCACAACAAAGGCGCAACTAGGGCGCAACTAGGGCGCAACTAGGGCGCAGCTAGGGCGTAACTAGGGCACAACCAGGGCGCAACTAGGGCGAAACTAGGGTGCAACTAGGGCGCAACTAGGGCGCAACTAGGGCGCAACTAGGGTGCAACTAGTGTGCAAGTTGGGCGCAACTAGGGCGCAACTAAGGCGCAACTAGGGCGCAAGTAGGATGCAACTAGGGCACAACTAGGGGACAACTATGGTGTAGGTAGTGCCCAACTGAGGCGCAACTACGGCGCAAGTAGGCGCCAGAAAGGCGCAAGTAGGGTGCAACTAGGGTGCAACTAGGGCGCAACTAGGACGCAACTAGGGCGCAACTAGTGCGTAACTAGGGTGCAACTAGGGTGCAAGTAGTGCACAACTAGGGCGCAACTAGGGTGCCCGGGCGCAACAAGGGCGCAACCAGGGGACAACGAGGGCGCAACTAGGACGCAACTACGACGCAACTAGGGCACGACTAGGGCGGAACTAGGGCGCAACTAGGACACAACTAGGGTGCAACTAGTGCACAACTAGGGCGCAACTAGGGCGCGACTAGGGCGCGACTTGGGCGCAACTAGGGTACAACTAGGGCACAACTAGTGCGCAACTAGGGCGCAACTAGGTTGCAATTAGGGCGCAACTGGGGGCAACTAGGGCGCAACTAGGGTGCAACTAGGGTGCAACTAGGGCACAACTAGGGCGCAACTAGGGCGCAACTAGGGCGCGACTAGGGCGGGACTTGTGCGCAACTAGGGCGCAACTAGGGCGCAACTAGGACGCAACTAGGGCGCAACTATGGCGCAACTAGGGCGCAACTAGGGCGCAACTAGGGCGCAACTAGGGTGCAACTAAGGCGCAACTAGGGCACAAATAGGGTACAAGTAGGACGCAACTAGGGCGCAACTAGGGTACAACTAGGGCATAACTAGTGCCCAACTGGGGCGCAACTCGGGCGCAAGTAGGGTGCAAGAACGGCGCAAGTAGGTCGCAACTTGTGTGCAACTAGGGCACAACTAGGGCGCAACTAGGGTGCAACTAGGGTGCAACTAGGGCACAACTAGGGCGCAACTAGGGTGCAACTAGGGTGCAACTAGGGCACAACTAGGGCGCAACTAGGGTGCAACTAGGGCGCAACTAGGGCGCAACTATGGCGCAACTAGGGCGCAACTAGGGCGCAACTAGGGCGCAACTAGGGTGCAACTAAGGCGCAACTAGGGCACAAATAGGGTACAAGTAGGACGCAACTAGGGCGCAACTAGGGTACAACTAGGGCATAGCTAGTCCCCAACTGAGGCGCAACTCGGGCGCAAGTAGGGTGCAAGAACGGCGCAAGTAGGTTGCAACTTGTGTGCAACCACGGCACAACAAGGGCGCAACTAGGGTGCAACTAGGGCGCAACTAGGGCGCAACTAGGGTGCAAGTGCGGCGCAACTAGGGTGCAACTAGGACACAAGTAGGGCGCAAGTAAGACGCAACTAGGGCACAACTAGGGCACAATTAGGGCGTAGCTAGTGCCCAAATGAGGCGCAACTAGGGCCCAAGTAGGGCGCCAATAGGGTGTAAGTAGGGTGCAATAAGGCGCAAGAAGGGCGCAAATAGGGCGCAACTAGGGTGCAACTAAGACGCAACTAGGGTGCAAGTAGGGCGCAACTAGGGTGCAAGTAGGGTGCAAGTAGGGCGCAACTATGGCACAACTAAGGTGCAACAAGGGCGCAGCTAGGGTGCAACTAGGCGCAACTAGGGCACAACTAGGGCGCAACTAGGACGCAACTAGGGCGCAACTATGGCGCAACTAGGACGCAACTAGGGTGCAACTAGGGCGCAACTAGGACGCAACTGGAGCACAACTAGGGTGCAACGAGGGCACAACTAGGGTGCAACTAGTCTGCAAGTTGGACGCAACTGGGATGCAACTAAGGCGTAACTATGGCGTAAGTAAGATGCAACTAAGGGCGCAACTAGGGGACAACTAGGGCGTAGCTAGTGCCCAACTGAGGCGCAACTAGGGTGCAAGTAGGCGCCAGTAGGGCGCAAGTGAGACGCAACTAGGACCCAACTAGGGCGCAACTAGGACGCAACTAGGGCGCAACTAGTGCGTAACTAGGGTGCAACTAGGGTGCAAGTAGGGCGCAAGTAGGGCGCAACTAGGGTGCAACTAGGGCGCAATTAGGGCGCAACTGGGGGTAACTAGGGCGCAACTAGGGCACAATTCGGACGCAAATAGGGCACAACTAGGGCGCAACTAGGGCGCAACTAGGGCGCAACTAGGGTGCAACTAGTGCGCAACTAGGGCGCAACTAGGGGGCGACTAGGGCGTGACTAGGGCGCGACTTGGGCGCAACTAGGGCGCAACTAAGGCGCAACTAGGACGCAACTAGGGCGCAATTAGGCCGTAACTGGGGGCAACTAGGGCGCAACTAGGGCGCAACTAGGGCGCAACTAGGGCGCAACTAAGGCGCAACTATGGTGCAACTAGGGCGCAAATAGGGTGCAACTAGGGCACAACTAAGGCGCAACTAGGGCGCAAATAGGGCACAAGTAGGACGCAACTACGGTGCAAGTAGGGTACAACTAGGGCGTAGCTAGTGTCCAACTGAGGCGCAACTAGGGCGCAACTAGGGCGCAACTAAGACGCAACTAGGGTGCAAGTAGGGCGCAACTAGGGCACAAGTAGGGCGCAACTAGGGTACAAGTAGGGCGTAACTAGGGCGCAACTAGGGCGCAACTAGGGCGCAACTAGGGCGCAACTAGGACGCAACTAGGGCGCAACTAGGGTGCAACTAGAGCGCAACTAGGGCGCAATTAGGGTGCAACTATGACGCAACTAGGGCGCAACTAGAGCCCAACTAGGGCGCAACTAGGGCGCAACAAGGGTGCAACGAGGGCGCAACTAAGGCACAAATAGGGTACAAGTAGGACGCAAGTAGGACGCAACTAGGGTTCAACTAGGGCGTATCTAGTCCCCAACTAAGAAGCAACTAGGGCGCAAGTAGGGTGCAAGTAGGGCGTAAGTAGGTTGCAACTTGTGCGCAACCAGGGTGCAACTAGGGCGCAACTAGGGCGCAACTAGGGCGCAACTAGGGTGCAAGTAGGGCGCAACTAGGGTCCAACTAGGGCGCAAGTAGGGTGCAAGTAAGACGCAACTAGGGTGCAACTAGGGCAAAATTAGGGCGTAGCTAGTGCCCAACTGAGACGCAACTAGGGCGCAAGTAGGGCGCTAATAGGGTGTAAGTATGGTGTAATAAGGGCGCTAGAAGGGAGCAACTAGGGTGCAACTAGGGCGCAACTAAGACGCAACTAGGGCACAAGTAGGGCGCAAGTAGGGTGCAACTAGGACACAACTAAGGCGCAACAAGGGCGCAACTAGGGTGCAACTAGGCGCAACTAGGGCGCAACTAGGGCGTAACTAGGACTCAACTAGGGCGCAACTAGGGCGCAACAAGGGTGCAACTAGGGCGCAACTAGGGCGCAACTAGGGCGCAACTAGAGCGTAACTAGGGCACAACTAGGGCACAACTACGGCGCAATTAGGACGCAACCGGGGGCAACTAGGGCGCAACTAGGGCGCAACTAGGGCGCAACTAGGGTGCAACTAGGGCGCAACGAGGGTGCTATGAGGGCGCAACTAGCGTGCAACTAGGGCGCAACTAGGGTGCAACTAGGACGCACTTAGGGCACAACTAGGGCGCAACTAGGGTGCAACGAGTCTGCAAGTTGGGCGCAACTAGGGCAAAACTAAGGCGCAACTAGGGCGTAAGTAAGATACAACTAAGGGCGCAACTATGGGACAACTAGGAGGTAGCTAGTAGGCGCCAGTAGGGTACAAGTAGGGCGCATTTAGTGCGCAACTAGGGTGCAACTAGGACGCAACTAGGGCGCAACTAGTGCGTAACTAGGGTGCATCTAGGGTGCAAGTAGGGCCTAACTAGGGTGCAACTAGGGCGCACGGGTGCAACTAGGAAGCAACTAGGAGGAAACTAGGGCGCAACTAGGGCGCAACTAGGACGCAACTAGGGCACAACTAGGGCGCAACTAGGGCGCAACTAGGGCACAACTAGGGTGCAACTAGTGCGCAACTAGGGTGTAAGTAGGGCGCGACTAGGGCGCGACTAGGGCGCGACCTGGGCGCAACTAGGGCGCAACTAGGGCACAACTAGGGCACAACTAGGGGGCAACTAGGGCGCAATTAGGGCGCAACTGGGGGCAACTAGGGCGCAACTAGGGCGTAACTAGGTTGCAACTAGGGCGCAACTAAGGCGCAACTAGGGTGCAACTAGTGTGCAACTATGGCGTAACTAGGGCGCGACTAGGGCCCGACTAGGGCGCGACCTGGGCGCAACTAGGGCGCAACTAGGGCGCAACTAGGATGCAACTAGGGCGCAATTAGGGCGTAACTGGGGACAACTAGGGTGCAACTAGGGCACAACTAGGGCACAACTAGGGTGCAACTAAGGCGCAACTAGGCCGCAACTAGGGCGCAACTAGGGCGCAACTAGGGCGCAACTATGGCACAACTAGGGCGCAACTAGGGCGCAACTAAGGCGCAACTAGGGTTCAAACAGGGCACAAGTAGGACGCAACTTGGGCGTAAGTAGGGTACAACTAGGGCGTAGCTAGTGCCCAACTGAGGCGCAACTAGGGTGCAACTAGGGCGCAACTAAGACGCAACTAGGGTGCAAGTAGGGTGCAATTAGGGCGCATGAAGGGCGAAAGTAGGGTGCAACTAGGGCACAACTAAGGCGCAACAAGGATGCAACAAGGGCGCAACTAGGACGCAACTAGGGTGCAACTAGGGCGCAACGAGGGTGCAACTAGGGCACAACTAGGGCGCAACTAGGACGCAACTAGAGCGCAACTAGGGCGCAACTAGGGCGCAAGTAGGATGCAACTAGGGCGCAACTAGAGCGCAACTAGGGC
>SZWC01002770.1:15679-30081 GCA_023375785.1 Penium margaritaceum | reverse complement strand
AACTAGGGCGCAACAAGGGCGCAACGAGGGCGCAACTAGGGCGCAACAAGGGCGCAACGAGGGCGCATCTAGGGCGCAACTAGGGTGCAACTAGGGCGCAGCTAGGGTGCAACTAGGGCGCAAATAGGGTGCAACTAGGGCACAACTAGAGCACAACCTGGGCACAAGTAGGACGCAACTAGGTCGTAACTAGGGTGCAACTAGGGCACAACTAGGACGGAACTAGGGTGCAACTAGGACGCAACCGGGGGGCAACCAGGGTGCAACTACGGCGCAACTAGGGCACAACTAGGGCGCAACTAGGGCGCAACTAGGGTGCAACTAGTGTGCAAGCTGGACGCAACTAAGGTGCAACTAAGGTGCAACTAGCGCGCAAGTAGGTCAAAAGGAGGACGCAACTAGGGCGCAACTATGGCATGACTAGGGCGTAGCTAGTGCCCAACTAAGGCACAACTAGGGCGCAAGAAGGGTGCCAGTAGGGCGCGAGAAGGGTGTAACAAGGGCGCAAATAGGGTACAACTAGAGCGCAACTGGGGTGCAACTAGGGCGCAACTAGGGCGTGACTAGGGCGCGACAAGGGCGCGACTAGGGCGCAAGTAGGGCGCAACTAGGGCGCAACTAGGGCGCAACTAGGGCGCAACTAGGGTGCAACTAGGGTGCAACTAGGGCGCAACTAGGGTGCAACTAGGGCGCAACTAGGGCGAAACTAGGACGCAACTAGGCCGCAACAAGGGTGCAACTAGGGCGCAAGTAGGGCGCAAGTAGGGCGTAAGTAGGGCGCAACTACGGCACAAGTGGGGCACAACTAGGGCGTAACAAAGGCACAACTAGGGTGCAACTCGAGCGCAACGAGGGCACAACGAGGGCGCAATGAGGGTGCAACGAGGGCGCAACAAGGGGGCAACAAGGGCGCAACTAGGGCGCAACTAGGGCGCAACTATGGCGCAACAAGGGTGCAACTAGGGCGCATCTAGGGTGCAACTAGGGCGCAACTAGGCCACAACTTGGGCACAACTAGGGCGCAACTAAGGCGCAAGTAAGGCGCAACTAAGGCGCAACTAGGGCGCAACTAGGACGCAACTAGGTCACAACGAGGGTGCAACTAGGGCGCAACTAGGGTGCAACTAGGGTGCAACTAGGGCGCAACTAAGGTGCAACTAAGGTGCGACTAGGGCGCGACTAGGACGCAACTAAGGCGCAACTAGGGTGCAACTAGGGCGCAATTATGACGCAACTGGGGGCAACTAGGGCGTAGCTAGTGCCCAACTAAGGCGCAACTAGGGCGCAAGTAGGGCGCCAGTAGGGTGTAAGTTTGGTGCAATAAGGGCGCAAGAAGGGTGCAACTAGGGTGCAACCAGGGCGCAACTAGGACGCACCTAGGACACAAGTAGGACGCAACTAGGGCGCAACTAGGGCGCAAGTAGGGTGCCATTAGGGCGCAAGTAGGGCAAAACCAGGGTACAACTAGGACGCAACTTGGGTGCAACTAGGGCGGAACTAGGGTGCAACTAATGTGCAAGTTGGGCACGACTAGGGCGCAACTAAGGCGCAACTAGGGCGCAAGTAGGGCGTAAATAGAGCGCAACTAGGGCGCAACTAGGGTCCAACTAGGGCGGACCTAGGGTGCAAGTAGGGTACAACTAGGGTGCAACTAGAGCGCAAGTGTGGTACAACTAGGGCACAACTAGGGTGCAACTAGTGCGCAAGTTGGGCGCAACTAAGGCGCTACTAAGCCGCAAGTAGCGCGCAAGTAGGACACAAGTAGGACGCAACTAGCGCGCAACTATGGCGTAGCTAGTGCCCAACTAAGGCACAACTAGGGCGCAAGTAGGGTGCCAGTAGGACGCAAGTAGGGTGCAATAAGGGCGCAAATAGGGTGCAACTAGGGCGCAACTAGGGTGCAACTAGGGCGCAACTAGGGCGCATCTAGGGCGCGACTAGGGCGCAACTAGGGCGCAACTAGGGGGTAACTAGGGCGCAACTAGGGTGCAAGTAGGGTGCAACTAGGGCGTAACTAGGGCACAACTAGGGCGCAACTACGGCGCAGCTAGGCCGCATCTAGGGCGCAACTAAGGCGCAACTAGGGCGCAACTAGGGCGCAACTAAGGCACAACCAGGGCGCAAGTAGGGCACAAGTAGGACGCAACTAAGGCACAACTAGGGTACAACTAGGGCGTAGCTGGTGCCCAACTGAGGCGCAACTAGGGCGCAAATAGGGCGCAAGTAGGGCGCAAGTAGGGTGCAACTAGTGCGTAACTAGGACGCAACTAGGGCACAACTAGGACGCAACTAGGGCGGAACTGGGGCGCAACTAGGACGCAACTAGGGCGCAACTAGGGTGCAACTAGGGCGCAACTAGGGCGCAACTAGGGTGCAACTAGGGCGCAACTAGGGTGCAACTAGGGCACAACTAGGGTGCAACTAGGGTGCAACTAGGGTGCAACTAGGGCGCAACTAGGGCACAACTAGGGTGCAACTAGGGTGCAACTAGGGTGCAACTAGGGTGCAATTAGGGTGCAACTAGGGTGCAACTAGGGCGCGACTAGGGCGCAACTAGGGTGCAAGTAGGGCGCAAGTAAGACGCAACTAGGACGCAATGAGGGCACAACTAGGGCGTAGCTAGTGTCCAATTAAGGCGAAACTTGGACGCAAGTAGGACGCCGGTAGGGCGTAAGTAGGGTGCAATAAGGGCGCAAGAAGGGCGCAACTAGGGTGCAACTAGGACGTAACTAGGACGCGCATAGGGCGCAAGTAGGGCGCAACTAGGACGCAACTAAGGCGCAAGTAGGGTGCAACTAGGGCACAACTAAGGCACAACTAGGGCGCAACTAGGGGGCAACTAGGGCGTAACTAGGGTGCAACTTTTGCGCAACTAGGGCGCAACTAGGGTGCAACAAGTGTGCAAGTTAAGCGCAACTAGGGCGCAACTAAGGCGCAACTAGGGCGCAAGTAGGGCGCAACTAGAGCGCAACTAGGGCGCAACTAGGGCGCAACTAGGGCGCAACTAGGGCGCAACTAGGGTGCAAGTAGGGTGCAACTAGGGTTCAACTAGAGCGCGGGTATGGCACAACTAGGGCGCAACAAGGGTGCAACTAGTGCACAAGTTGGGCGCAACTAAGGCGCTACTAAGGCGCAACTAGCGCACAAGTAGGGCACAAGTAGGACGCAACTAGCGCGCAACTAGGGCACATATAGGGCGTAGCTAGTGCCCAACTAAGGCACAACTAGGGCGCAAGTAGGATGTCAGTAGGACGCAAGTAGGGTGCAATAAGGGCGCAAGTAGGGTGCAACGAGGGCGCAACTAGGGTGCAACTAGGGCGCAACTAGAGCGCAAATACGGCGCGACTAGGGCGCAACTAGGGCGCAACTAGGGCACAACTAGGGCACAACTAGGGTGCAAGTAGGGCGCAACTAAGGCGTAATTAGGGTGCAACTAGGGCGCAACTAGGGCGCAACTAGGCCGTATCTAGGGCGCAACTAAGGCGCAACTAGGGCTCAACTAGGGCGCAACTAAGGCGCAACTAGGCCGCAAGTAGGACACAAGCATGACGCAACTAGGGCGTAACTAGGGTACAACTAGGGCGTAGCTAGTGCCCAACTGAGGCGCAACTAGGGCGCAAGTAAGGCGCAAGTAGGACGCAAGTAGGGTACAACTAGTGCGCAACTAGGACGCAACTAGGGCGCAAGTAGGGCGCAACTAGGGCCGAACTAGGGTGCAACTAGGACGCAACTAGGGCGCAACTAGGGTACAACTAGGGCGCAACTACGGCACAACTAGGGCGCAATAGGGCGGAACTAGGGCGCGACTAGGACACAACTAGGGCGCAACTAGGGCGCAAGTAGGGCGCCAGTAGGGCGTAAGTAGGGCGCAACGAGGGCGCAAGTAGGGCGCAACTTGGGTGCAACTAGGTCGAAACTAGGACGCGACTAGGGCGCAAGTAGGGCGCAACTAGGGCGCAACTAGGGTGCAAGTAGGGGGCAAGTAAGACGCAACTAGGGCGTAACTAGGGCACAACTAGGGCGTAGCTAGTGTCCAACTAAGGCGCAACTAGGGCGCAAGTAGGGCGCCAGTAGGGCGTAAGTAGGGCGCAACGAGGGCGCAAGTAGGGCGCAACTTGGGTGCAACTAGGTCGAAACTAGGACGCGACTAGGGCGCAAGTAGGGCGCAACTAGGGCGCAACTAGGGTGCAAGTAGGGGGCAAGTAAGACGCAACTAGGGCGTAACTAGGGCACAACTAGGGCGTAGCTAGTGTCCAACTAAGGCGCAACTAGGGCGCAAGTAGGGCGCCAGTAGGGCGTAAGTAGGGCGCAACGAGGGCGCAAGTAGGGCGCAACTTGGGTGCAACTAGGTCGAAACTAGGACGCGACTAGGGCGCAAGTAGGGCGCAACTAGGGCGCAACTAGGGTGCAAGTAGGGGGCAAGTAAGACGCAACTAGGGCGTAACTAGGGCACAACTAGGGCGTAGCTAGTGTCCAACTAAGGCGCAACTAGGGCGCAAGTAGGGCGCCAGTAGGGCGTAAGTAGGGCGCAACGAGGGCGCAAGTAGGGCGCAACTTGGGTGCAACTAGGTCGAAACTAGGACGCGACTAGGGCGCAAGTAGGGCGCAACTAGGGCGCAACTAGGGTGCAACTAGGACGCAACTAGGGCGCAACTAGGGTGCAACTAGGACGCAACTAGGGCGCAACTAGGGTGCAACTAGGACGCAACTAGGGCGCAACTAGGGTGCAACTAGGACGCAACTAGGGCGCAACTAGGGTGCAACTAGGGTGCAACTGGGGCGTAACTAGGGCACAACTAGGACGCAACTAGGGTGCAACTAGGGCGCAACTAGGGTGCAACTAGGGTGCAGCTAGGGCGCAACTAGGGCGCGACTAGGGCGCAACTAGGGTGCAAGTAGGGGGCAAGTAAGACGCAACTAGGGCGTAACTAGGGCACAACTAGGGCGTAGCTAGTGTCCAACTAAGGCGCAACTAGGGCGCAAGTAGGGCGCCAGTAGGACATAAGTAGGGGGCAATGAGGGCACAAGGAGGGCGCAACTTGGGTGCAACTAGGTCGAAACTAGGACGCGACTAGGGCGCAAGTAGGGCGCAACTAGGGCGCAACTAGGACGCAAGTAGGGCGCAAGAAGGGTGCAACTAGGGCACAACTAAGGCGCAACTATGGCACAACTAGGGCGCAACTAGGGCGCAACTAGGGCGCAACTAGTGCGCAACTAGGACACAACCAGGGCACAACTAGCACGCAACTAGGGCGCAACTAGGGTTCAACTAGGGCACAACTAGGGTGCAACTAGGGCGCAACAAGGGCGTAACGAGGGCGCAACTAGGGTGCGACGAGGGCGCAACGGGGGTGCAACTAGGGTGCAACTAGGATGCAACTAGGACGTAACTAGGATGTAACTAGGGCGCATCTAGGGTGCAACTAGGGTCCAACTATGGCCCAACTAGGGCACAACTAGGACGCAACTACGTCGCAACTAGGGCGCAACTAGGGCGCAACTAGGGTGCAACTAGGGCGCAACCGGGGCGCAACCAGGTCGCAACTAGGGGGCAACTAGGGCACAACTAGGGCGCAACTAGGGCGCAACTAGGGTGCAACTAGTGTGCAAGTTGGGTGCAACTAAGGCGCAACTAAGGCACAACTAGCGCGCAAGTAGGGCACAAGTAGGACGCAACTAGGGTACAACTAGGGTGTAGCTAGTGCCCAACTGAGGCGCAACTAGGGCGCAAGGAGGGCGCAACTAGGGCGCAGCTATGTTGCAACTAGGGCACAACTAGCGCGCAAGTAGGGCACAAGTAGGGTGCCAGTAGGGCGCAAGTAGGGTGCAACTAGGGCGCATCTAAGGTGCAACTACGGCGCAACTAAGGCACAACCAGGGTACAACTAGGGCGCAACTAATGCGCAACTAGGGCGCAAGTAGGGTGCAACTAGGGCGCATCTAAGGTGCAACTACGGCGCAACTAAGGCACAACCAGGGTACAACTAGGGCGCAACTAATGCGCAACTAGGGCGCAAGTAGGGTGCAACTAGGGCGCATCTAAGGTGCAACTACGGCGCAACTAAGGCACAACCAGGGTACAACTAGGGCGCAACTAATGCGCAACTAGGGCGCAAGTAGGGTGCAACTAGGGCGCATCTAAGGTGCAACTACGGCGCAACTAAGGCACAACCAGGGTACAACTAGGGCGCAACTAATGCGCAACTAGGGCGCAAGTAGGGTGCAACTAGGGCGCATCTAAGGTGCAACTACGGCGCAACTAAGGCACAACCAGGGTACAACTAGGGCGCAACTAATGCGCAACTAGGGCGCAAGTAGGGTGCAACTAGGGCGCATCTAAGGTGCAACTACGGCGCAACTAAGGCACAACCAGGGTACAACTAGGGCGCAACTAATGCGCAACTAGGGCGCAAGTAGGGTGCAACTAGGGCGCATCTAAGGTGCAACTACGGCGCAACTAAGGCACAACCAGGGTACAACTAGGGCGCAACTAATGCGCAACTAGGGCGCAAGTAGGGTGCAACTAGGGCGCATCTAAGGTGCAACTACGGCGCAACTAAGGCACAACCAGGGTACAACTAGGGCGCAACTAATGCGCAACTAGGGCGCAAGTAGGGTGCAACTAGGGCGCATCTAAGGTGCAACTACGGCGCAACTAAGGCACAACCAGGGTACAACTAGGGCGCAACTAATGCGCAACTAGGGCGCAAGTAGGGTGCAACTAGGGCGCATCTAAGGTGCAACTACGGCGCAACTAAGGCACAACCAGGGTACAACTAGGGCGCAACTAATGCGCAACTAGGGCGCAAGTAGGGTGCAACTAGGGCGCATCTAAGGTGCAACTACGGCGCAACTAAGGCACAACCAGGGTACAACTAGGGCGCAACTAATGCGCAACTAGGGCGCAAGTAGGGTGCAACTAGGGCGCATCTAAGGTGCAACTACGGCGCAACTAAGGCACAACCAGGGTACAACTAGGGCGCAACTAATGCGCAACTAGGGCGCAAGTAGGGTGCAACTAGGGCGCATCTAAGGTGCAACTACGGCGCAACTAAGGCACAACCAGGGTACAACTAGGGCGCAACTAATGCGCAACTAGGGCGCAAGTAGGGTGCAACTAGGGCGCATCTAAGGTGCAACTACGGCGCAACTAAGGCACAACCAGGGTACAACTAGGGCGCAACTAATGCGCAACTAGGGCGCAAGTAGGGTGCAACTAGGGCGCATCTAAGGTGCAACTACGGCGCAACTAAGGCACAACCAGGGTACAACTAGGGCGCAACTAATGCGCAACTAGGGCGCAAGTAGGGTGCAACTAGGGCGCATCTAAGGTGCAACTACGGCGCAACTAAGGCACAACCAGGGTACAACTAGGGCGCAACTAATGCGCAACTAGGGCGCAAGTAGGGTGCAACTAGGGCGCATCTAAGGTGCAACTACGGCGCAACTAAGGCACAACCAGGGTACAACTAGGGCGCAACTAATGCGCAACTAGGGCGCAAGTAGGGTGCAACTAGGGCGCATCTAAGGTGCAACTACGGCGCAACTAAGGCACAACCAGGGTACAACTAGGGCGCAACTAATGCGCAACTAGGGCGCAAGTAGGGTGCAACTAGGGCGCATCTAAGGTGCAACTACGGCGCAACTAAGGCACAACCAGGGTACAACTAGGGCGCAACTAATGCGCAACTAGGGCGCAAGTAGGGTGCAACTAGGGCGCATCTAAGGTGCAACTACGGCGCAACTAAGGCACAACCAGGGTACAACTAGGGCGCAACTAATGCGCAACTAGGGCGCAAGTAGGGTGCAACTAGGGCGCATCTAAGGTGCAACTACGGCGCAACTAAGGCACAACCAGGGTACAACTAGGGCGCAACTAATGCGCAACTAGGGCGCAAGTAGGGTGCAACTAGGGCGCATCTAAGGTGCAACTACGGCGCAACTAAGGCACAACCAGGGTACAACTAGGGCGCAACTAATGCGCAACTAGGGCGCAAGTAGGGTGCAACTAGGGCGCATCTAAGGTGCAACTACGGCGCAACTAAGGCACAACCAGGGTACAACTAGGGCGCAACTAATGCGCAACTAGGGCGCAAGTAGGGTGCAACTAGGGCGCATCTAAGGTGCAACTACGGCGCAACTAAGGCACAACCAGGGTACAACTAGGGCGCAACTAATGCGCAACTAGGGCGCAAGTAGGGTGCAACTAGGGCGCATCTAAGGTGCAACTACGGCGCAACTAAGGCACAACCAGGGTACAACTAGGGCGCAACTAATGCGCAACTAGGGCGCAAGTAGGGTGCAACTAGGGCGCATCTAAGGTGCAACTACGGCGCAACTAAGGCACAACCAGGGTACAACTAGGGCGCAACTAATGCGCAACTAGGGCGCAAGTAGGGTGCAACTAGGGCGCATCTAAGGTGCAACTACGGCGCAACTAAGGCACAACCAGGGTACAACTAGGGCGCAACTAATGCGCAACTAGGGCGCAAGTAGGGTGCAACTAGGGCGCATCTAAGGTGCAACTACGGCGCAACTAAGGCACAACCAGGGTACAACTAGGGCGCAACTAATGCGCAACTAGGGCGCAAGTAGGGTGCAACTAGGGCGCATCTAAGGTGCAACTACGGCGCAACTAAGGCACAACCAGGGTACAACTAGGGCGCAACTAATGCGCAACTAGGGCGCAAGTAGGGTGCAACTAGGGCGCATCTAAGGTGCAACTACGGCGCAACTAAGGCACAACCAGGGTACAACTAGGGCGCAACTAATGCGCAACTAGGGCGCAAGTAGGGTGCAACTAGGGCGCATCTAAGGTGCAACTACGGCGCAACTAAGGCACAACCAGGGTACAACTAGGGCGCAACTAATGCGCAACTAGGGCGCAAGTAGGGTGCAACTAGGGCGCATCTAAGGTGCAACTACGGCGCAACTAAGGCACAACCAGGGTACAACTAGGGCGCAACTAATGCGCAACTAGGGCGCAAGTAGGGTGCAACTAGGGCGCATCTAAGGTGCAACTACGGCGCAACTAAGGCACAACCAGGGTACAACTAGGGCGCAACTAATGCGCAACTAGGGCGCAAGTAGGGTGCAACTAGGGCGCATCTAAGGTGCAACTACGGCGCAACTAAGGCACAACCAGGGTACAACTAGGGCGCAACTAATGCGCAACTAGGGCGCAAGTAGGGTGCAACTAGGGCGCATCTAAGGTGCAACTACGGCGCAACTAAGGCACAACCAGGGTACAACTAGGGCGCAACTAATGCGCAACTAGGGCGCAAGTAGGGTGCAACTAGGGCGCATCTAAGGTGCAACTACGGCGCAACTAAGGCACAACCAGGGTACAACTAGGGCGCAACTAATGCGCAACTAGGGCGCAAGTAGGGTGCAACTAGGGCGCATCTAAGGTGCAACTACGGCGCAACTAAGGCACAACCAGGGTACAACTAGGGCGCAACTAATGCGCAACTAGGGCGCAAGTAGGGTGCAACTAGGGCGCATCTAAGGTGCAACTACGGCGCAACTAAGGCACAACCAGGGTACAACTAGGGCGCAACTAATGCGCAACTAGGGCGCAAGTAGGGTGCAACTAGGGCGCATCTAAGGTGCAACTACGGCGCAACTAAGGCACAACCAGGGTACAACTAGGGCGCAACTAATGCGCAACTAGGGCGCAAGTAGGGTGCAACTAGGGCGCATCTAAGGTGCAACTACGGCGCAACTAAGGCACAACCAGGGTACAACTAGGGCGCAACTAATGCGCAACTAGGGCGCAAGTAGGGTGCAACTAGGGCGCATCTAAGGTGCAACTACGGCGCAACTAAGGCACAACCAGGGTACAACTAGGGCGCAACTAATGCGCAACTAGGGCGCAAGTAGGGTGCAACTAGGGCGCATCTAAGGTGCAACTACGGCGCAACTAAGGCACAACCAGGGTACAACTAGGGCGCAACTAATGCGCAACTAGGGCGCAAGTAGGGTGCAACTAGGGCGCATCTAAGGTGCAACTACGGCGCAACTAAGGCACAACCAGGGTACAACTAGGGCGCAACTAATGCGCAACTAGGGCGCAAGTAGGGTGCAACTAGGGCGCATCTAAGGTGCAACTACGGCGCAACTAGGGCGCAACTAGGGCACAACTAGGGCGTAACTAGGGCGCAACTAGAGTGCAACTAGTGCACAACCAGGGTGCAACCAGGGCGCAACTAGGGCGCAACTAGGGCGTAACTAGGGTGTAACCAGGGCGTAACTAGGGCGCAACTAGGGTGCAAGGAGGGTCCAACTAGGGCGCCACTAGGGCGCAACTAGGGTGCAACTAGGGCACAAGTAGGGCGCAAGTAAGACGCAACTAGGGTACAACTAGGGCACAACTAGGGCGTAGCTAGTGCCCAACTAAGGCGCAACTAGGGCACAAGAAGGGTGCCAGTAGGACGTAAGTAGGGTGCAATAAGGGTGCAAGAAGGGCGCAACTAGGGTGCAACTAGGGCGCAACTAGGACGCGACTAGGGCGCAACTAGGGCGCAACTAGGGTGCAAGTAGGGTGCAAGTAGGGCGCAAGTAGGGCGCAACTAGGGCACAACTAAGGCGCAACTAGGGCGCAACTAGGGCACAACTAGGGCGCAACTAGGGCGCAACTTGGACGCAACTAGGGCACAACTAGGGCGCAACTAGGGCGCAATAAAGGTGCAACTTGGGCGCAACTTGGACACAACTAGGGCGCAACTAGGGCGCAATGAGGGTGCAACGAGGGTGCAATGAGGGCGCAACAGGGGCGCAACGAGGGTGCAACTAGGTTACAACTAGGGTGCAACTAAGGCGTAACTAGGGCGCAAGAATGGCGCAACTAGAGCGCAACTAGGGCGCAACTAGGGCGCAACTAGGGTGCAAGTGAGGTGCAATTACGGCGCAACTAGAGCGCAAGTATGACACAAATAGGGCGCAACTAGGACGCAACTAGGGTGCAACTAGTGCGCAAGTTGGGCGCAACTAAGGTGCTACCAAGGCGCAACTAGCGCGCAAGTATGGCACAAGTAGGACGCAACCAGTGCGCAACTAGGGCACAACTAGGGCGTAGCTGGTGCCCAACTAAGGCACAACTAGGGCGCAAGTAGGGTGCCTGTAGGGCGCAAGTAGGGTGCAATAAGGGCGCAAATAGGGTGCAACTAGGACGCAACTAGGGCGCAACTAGGGCGCAACTAGGGCACAACTAGGGCGCGAATAGGGCGCAACCAGCTGTGCAACTAGGGCGCAACAAGGGCACAACTAAGGTGTAACTATGGTGCAACTAGGGTGTAACTATGGCACAACTAGGGCGCAACTAGGGCGCAACTAGGGCGTAACTATGGCGCAACTAAGGCGCAAATAGGGCGCAACTAGGGCACAACTAAGGCGCAACTAGGGCGCAAGTAGGGCACAAGTAGGATGCAACTAGGGCGCAACTAGGGTACAACAAGGGCGTAGCCAGTGTCAAACTGAGGTGCAACTAGGGCGCAAGTAGGGCGCAAGTAGGGCGCAAGTAGGGTGCAACTAGTGCGTAACTATGGCGCAACTAGGACGCAAGTAGGGCGCAAGTAGGGCGCAAGTAGGTTGCAACTAGTGCGCAACTATGGTGCAACTAGGGCGCAACTAGGGTGCAACTAGGATGGAAGTAGGGTGCAACTAGGGCACAACTAGGGTGCAACTAGGGCGCAACTAGGGCATAACTAGGGCGCAACTAGGGCGTAACTAGGGCGTAACGAGGGCGCAACGAGGGCACAACGAGGGCGCAACTAGGGTGCATCTAGGGTGCAACTAATGCGCAACTAGGGCGCAAGTAGGGCGCAACTAGAGCGCAACTAGGGCGCAACTAGGACGCAACTAGGGCGCAAGTAGGGTGCAACTAGGGCGCAACTAGAGCGCAAGTAGGGCACAACTAGGGCGCAACTAGGGCAGAACTAGGGTGCAACTAGTGCGTAAGTTGGACGCAACTAAGGCGCTACTAAGGCACAACTAGCGCGCAAGTAGGACACAAGTAGGACGCAACTAGCGCGCAATTATGGCACAACTAGGGCGTAGCTGGTACCCAACTCAGGCACAACTAGGGCGCAAATAGGGTGCTAGTAGGGCACAAGTAGGGTGTAATAAGGGCGCAAATAGGGTACAACTAGGGCGCAACTAGGGCGCAACTAGGGTGCAACTAGGGCGCAACTAGGGCGCGACTAGGACGCAACTAGGGCGCAACTAGGGCGCAACTAGGGCGCAACTAGGGCACAACTAGGGCGCAACTAAGGCATAACTAGGGCACAACTAGGGTGCAACTAGGGCGCAACTAGAGCACAACTATGGCCTAACTAAGGCGCAACTAGGGCCCAACTAGGGCGCAACTAAGGCGCAACTCGGGCGCAAGTAGGGCACAAGTAGGACGCAACTAGGGTGCAACCAGGGTACAACTAGGGCGTAGCTAGTGCCCAACTGAGGCGCAATTACGGCAAGTAGGGCGCAAGTGGGGCGCAAGTAGGGTGTAACTAGTGCGCAACTAGGGCGCAACTAGGGCGCAACTAGGGCGCAACTAGGGTGGAACTAGGGCGCAACTAGGGTGCAACTAGGGTGTAACTAGGGCGCAACTAGGGCGCAACTAGGGCGTAACTAGGGCGCAACTAGGGCGCAACTAGGGCGCAACTAGGGTACAACTAGGGCGCAACTAGGGCGCAACTAGGGCGCAACTAGGGTGCAACAAGGGCGCAACTAGGGCACAACTTGGGTGCAACTTGGGCGCAACTAGGGCGCAAATAGGACGCAATGAGGGCAAAACGAGGGCGCAACAAGGGTGCAACGAGGGTGCAACGAGGGCGCAACTAGGGTGCAACTAGGGTGCAAGTATGTCACAACTAGGGAGCAACTATGGTGCAACTAGGGTGTAGCTAGTAGGCAAGTTGGGCGCAACTAGGACGCAATTAAGGCGCACCTAGGGCGCAAGTAGGGCGCAACTAGGACGCAACTAGGGTCCAACTAGGGGACAACTAGTGCGTTGTTACTACCCGTCTGAGGCGCAACTAGGGTGCAAGTAGGCACCAGTAGGGCGCAGGAAGGGTGCAACTAGGGTGCAAGTAGGGCGCAACTAGGCTGCAACTAGGGCGCAACTAAGACGCAACTAGGGCACAGCTAGGGCGCAACGAGGGCGCAACTAGGGTGCAACTAGGATGCAACTAGGATGCAACTATGGCGCAACTAGGGCGCGACTAGGGTGCGACTAGGGTGCGACTTGGGCACAACTATGGCATAACTAGGGGACAACCGGGGCGCAACGAGGGTGCAACTAGGGCGCAACTAGGGTGCAAATAGGGCGCAACCGGGGCGCAACCTGGGCGCAACTAGGGCGCAACTAGGGCGCAACTAGGGCACAACTAGGGCGTAACTACGGTGCAACTAGGGTGCAACTAGTGTGCAAGTTGGGCGCAACTAAGGCGCAACTAAGGCACAATTAGCACGCAAGTAGGGCACAAGTAGGATGCAACTAGGACGCAACTAGGGCACAACTAAGGCGTAGCTAGTGCCCAACGAAGGCACAACTAGGGTGCAAGTACGGTGCCAGTAGGGCGCAAGTAGGGTGCAATAAGGGCGCAAATTGGGTGCAACTAGGGCGCAACTAGGGCGCATCTAGGGCGCGACTAGGGCGCGACTAGGGCACAACTAGGACGCAACTAGGGCGCAACTAGGGTGCAACTAGGGCGCACCTAGGGCGCAACTAGGGCGCAACAAGGGCGCAACTAGGGCGCAACTAGGGCGCAACTAGGGCGCAACTAGGGCGCAACTAGGGTGCAACTAGGGCGCAAGTAGGGCGCAAGTAGGGCGCAAGTAGGCCCGGCCTACGTTTGTGTGACCCGGCTTTGGTTTATGTGATCCAGCTTTGGTTTCTGTGACCCAGCTTTGGTTTCTGTGACCCGACTTTGGTTTATGTGACCCGGCTTTGGTTTCTGTGACCGGGCTTTGGTTTCTCTGATCCGGCTTTTGTTTCTGTTGTCCAGCTTTGGTTTCTGTGATCCGGCTTTGGTTTATCCAGCTTTGGTTTCTTTTACCCGGCTTTGGTTTCTGTGACCCGTCTTTGGTTTCTATGACTCAGCTTTCGTTTCTGTGACTCGACTTTGGTTTCTATGACCCGGCTTTGGTTCCTGTGACCCAGCTTTGGTTTCTGTGACCTGGTTTTGGTTTTTGTGATCCGGCGTTGGTTTCTGTGACCCGGCTTTGGGTTTTGTGACCCGGCTTTGGTTTCTGGGACCCGGCTTTGGTGTATGTGACCCGGCTTTGGCTTTTGTGACCCGGCTTTTGTTTGTGTGACCCGGCTTTGGCTTTTGTGACCCGGCTTTGTGTGACCCGGCTTTGGTTTATGTGACCCAGCTTTGGTTTCTGTGACCCGGCTTTGG